>JABXWE010103442.1:0-61589 GCA_014611495.1 Limonius californicus | reverse complement strand
TGGTAACTGAAGAGCCAAGTATTAGTGTGCGTGTTGTTTCTAGAGTTGTTGGTGCATCAAAAACCACTGTTCACAAGATTATAACGGATGATGGCATTTATCCCTCCCATAACGTCAGGGTGCAACATTTATTAGAGGAAGATTATGAAAAACGCATTACCTTCTGCAACTGGTTGTCACAGCAACATAAAAGAAACCCAAGATTTGTAAATAATGTTTTATGGACAGATGAAGCCACTTTTACACGAAATTACATTTTTAACTTCCACAATCAACATATTTGGGCCCATAAAAATCCCCATGCCATGCATGAAGGGAATTATCGTTAGGTTTTCGGTCAATGTACGGGCAGGAATCCTAGATAACACATTGGTAAGTCCTTTTGTACTACCTCAGCGATTGAATGCTAACAATTACTTGAATTTTCTAGACGACGTACTCCCAACATTGTTAGAAGATATCCCTTTATTAATTCGCCGCGATATGTGGATGCAGTTAGACGGGGCGCCATCCCATTATGCGACTAGAACGAGAAACTGGCTTAGGGAATTTTATCCAAGAAAATGGATTTTGAACATGTCCTGTGAAATAAGTTATTTTTTACAAAGCACTGTATCCTAATTTTTACTGTAAACATTTCAACTGTTGGCCTACTGATTTTAGTTTTTTCTAAGTAACTTCAACAGTGTTGCCAAGTTTCAGATTCTTTAACTGGCTCTTATGACGAAACTAAGCGCGATAGGAAGTTCCTGTTTGCAATTTTGAGCTCCATATCGGGAAAAAGTTTACCTGAAGCTTTTAAGACAATTTAGGGACACCCTGTATAGGAAAACATATTGCAGAATTAAAGATATTTAGGTATGTGGTGCGATACCCCAATGTATGGTTTATATTTCTTCAGTTTATTCAGTTTTGTTCCAAAAACGGATATACTTAAATGGCATCCAAACAACTAAGCGGTTTTTTAATTAATTAATCTTGCCTAAAAATTTACAAATGGATATCAAATTTACTCCCTTACAAGTTGGAGTAATTTTATGCAAAATAATTAATTTCTAATCCACGGATTTTAGATATATTTTTTGAAAGAATTAATAAATGTATAGTAATTAATCCACTAATAGTTAATTAAACGGGTAATTATTAAGAATTAATAGCTTGCTTAATCAAGCAATCAATCTCTATTTGATTTCTAAAAATACTCGATTCCTTGGCCTCTGTTTCATTCGCCATTAAGAATATTCTTTTATTCTCGTTTAACAAAATTTGCTTCGATATTTCGATTTATATAACGAACATTTGATTATCGCCTTGATTAAATAATAGCAAATAAACCGATTAGTTAAATAATTGACAAATGTATACAATGTACGAGGGTTGCCTTTTATATTTCGGGATTGGGCAACCCTAGTGCTGCCATCTGGCAACTGACGTCTCTATCGTAAAGTTTGACATTTTTGACGGTATACGTACTCAGAACGTTTTCAAGTACGTGCGCTATTTGTGTTGTTTACAGTAACTTGAAAATTCATATCGGCCAAAAAATGGAATTAAATCGTGAACATTTTCGAGCGATTATTTTTTATAACTTTCGACGTGGACAACAGTGCAGCGATGAACTTAATTCGATTTTTGGCGATGAAGCACCATCAAGGACCGGTGTTTATCGATGATTTACCGAATTTAATCGTGGCCGTAGTTTACTCAACGACGAATTTAGTGAAGGCGGTCCAAAATCGGTTGTTGTTCCGAAAAACATTGACGCGGTGCGTGAACTGATAATAAGGAAATAAGGAAAACCAACCGCCGAAGACGGTTCTTCTCCACCACGACAATGCTAGCTCTCCCACATTGGCTCGAACAAGTGACTTTATAAGCACTCAAAACGTCGATTTGATGGGTCATCTGCCGTATAGTCCTGATTTGGCAACCAATGACTTCTTTTTATTCCCGAACATCAAAAATAAATTGCGAGGTCAACGTTTTTCGACACATGAAGCGGTTGATGCGTTCAAAATGCATTTTGGCGATACCTCAATCGGAGTGGAAAAAGTGCTTCGAAAATTGGTTCACACGCATGCAGAAGTGTATTGATCTTCATGGAGAATATTTTGAAAAACAATAAAACCATTTTTGATGATAAATATTTGTTTTCTAATGTCTAAATATAAAAGGCAACCCTCTTAAAAATAAACATGAAACTTTAGTAATGTATTGTTTTTAATGCTTATAAAATATACATGTTCGGATAATCAAGCTTGAGATAATGCTAAGCTTAATACTGGAAACTAAAACTAGAATTTAGCTATGATCCAACACTAACCAATTCATTTCTCCCTTACGGCTAGGTTTTACCATCTTTAAATAAATGTACACAATAAAATTTTTAGTACCTAATTTAATTAACCTTTCTTCTGTTTCTTTTTTTCCTAGCTCTGCATTGTAATCAGTGAGCTAAAGTAGTACTGCCAAAGGTGTTGGCGTATGACAACCGGCACCAACCGCTTAAGGTGTTTTCTTAAACCTTTCATTACAAGATAATCATAAATACGATTACTTGAAGAAAAGGGAACACTCTAGCGCTTCTGTAAGCTATAACTATTAAAACCCAAACCTTTAATCACTAATAAATACCATAAACAACAAACTTAGATAGACATGTTTATAGCAAATACAACAATAAATACGTCTGTAATGATTTAATGGAGTATTTGATTAATTTTGTTAAACGGCCGAGTAATAATTAAGTGTTACATTGATTAATTGATGGTCTGATTAATTCATTATTGCATAGGTTTGCTACCGTATCAATAACTTATTGAACTAAACTTGTATTCTAGTTTTAGATCATATAACTAATCTAGAATATGGATAATCCATGATTATGATTATTTAATAGTGTATAGGTGTGGTGGTAGCTCAGTTGGTAGAGCGCTCGTTTTCTGAGTAAAACGCAGATTCTGACTTGGGTTCGAAATCTAAGCATTGCTATGCAGATTTATAAAAATATTGTCTGCAACATACCACACACAATTTGCTTGCAACCGTGGGATCTTAATGTTAAAAATATTCTCTGGAGTTTCTGTCGTTCGGATTAGATACTAAACTGTAGGTCCCGCGTGTTTCTACCTTAGCTGAGGACAAGCACGTGGCAGAGGAGAGACCGATGCCCAGCAGTGACAGAAAGACTGTCAGTGATGATAATGAATAGTGTATAATCAATTATTCTATTCTTCTGGTTATTTTTGTACTCGATGTCGATTACTGACTTACATAATCGTACTACCATAAACTGGGAATATTCCTGGAATTAATAATAATTTAATTTAAATAAACTGACGATACGACTGATTTAAATTTGGTTAGTTTAGTTGGTAAAGGTAAGCTCGGTTTCTTAATGAATTTTCATATTCCATTCATTGTCTGCTGTGTGCTACGGTAGTGGCATAAGTAAAAATAAAAACTTATTTTTAACTATATTAGAACTAAAATTGGTAGAAAATGTTTTTGCTGATTTATTTATATCTTCTTCTCTGTATAGGCCAATGGTCTCTTAATTACCTACAATGAAGTAGGATTTCTTTATCACTTGTATCATATTTTGTTTCATCTGAAAACCTGTACTTAGTATCGTGGCAGAATTTCCATTGGTTGATTAATTCTGGAATTTTAGCCTAAGGAGGCCCCGCCGGGACTAGCTTATAAGTATTCTTCCATTTCACTTTAATATTAATTCTTCTTTTACAAGTTCTACTTTGGCAAATCTTCTCTTAATATTTCCAGATTCAACAAAGGGTAATACAGTCGTTATCTTATCATTTTTACACTTACTTTCTCAGAATTAAAGAGTATTGTCTGGGATGCAAATAATTACGGCCGATTAAGGAAGCGGAAAACGAAGCAGTTTGCGGCATGAAAAAATTAATTATATCAAGTTTGCTCTAGTAGGTTCGGATTTAATTAAAATAAAGATAATTATATTAATTAAAAAATAGCCGAGATTACGCGTGACCAGAACGAGGTGTGAAGCTTGCAGGCAGGAAAAACAAATCGCATTTCTCTGTAAAGAACGATGATAATTAAACTGCAAGTACATGTGCGCATTTGTGAAAGTTAATAGCCACACCTTCACACTCATATCTTCGTAAAAAGCGATTCCAAAAAGGCAAAACAGGTTGTTAATACACATATAACTTAGTGTGAGCTACATCGATAAGTAGGAATTTTTAATGGCGGAAAATGTTAGCAACTGTACGTTATGCTATATAGTTTAGTTTTGTTTTTCTGTTCCTGTGGGAAAATGAATTTTTTACCATGTTAGATTACAATCTACCAGTCAAACGCAAGTTTTAACATTCACCAATTTAGAACAATAATTTCCAGCATGATAAATCGTAGATTCACATTTAAATTTAATATCTGAACGTTGATTGATGTGATTAACGACTTAAAAGTGCCCTTTCACTTCATCTATCTGCTCGATTCAAGAACACATTCAATCAGTGTCTCGGCGCGATGCTAAGACAAATTAAGGCAGAACCTTCATACGCTCTCACAAAAGAATGGACTTCTTTACATAACGCCCACTTAAGTCGCCAAATGTTGCAAAACTGTATCGCGCAAGGATCTAAAATGGTTATCTTCTGATTAATGTTGCCCAAGATTAACGTTTGGTGGAATTTAGAAAGCAATCTCGACTCGCAGTGCACTTCTTAAGGCGTAAGTTAATTTCACATGGAAATTGGAACTAGAAACTGCATCCTGTGGTATTAGAACTGAGAATTACTTTATTTTGGTTTAATTATTCTCAGGTTTTTGATAAATTTAATAATTTCCTGTTGTAGACAGTTTTTTTTTGTTAGAATGCTCTATTTTTAAAAAGCGAGTCTTATTAGCGTAGTTACACTGAACATGAAGAACACAACCTCATTATACGCTTGCCAAGTAGTACGAGGGCAGCCTTTTAAGTTTTTACAAAAACTAGGAAAGAAAAACTTTTTTTGGAACAAACTGTATTATTGCTTTTCAAAATATTCGCCTTTAAGATTTATATGCATTTGCATGCATTCAAACCAATCCTCGAAACGGGCAATGAGACATTAATTCGATGTTTTTCTCCTTTAAATAATCAACAGTTTGACGTGCTGTGTGAGAGCTGGCATGGCCATGATGAAGAATGATGCGACGTTTTCGGTTGTTTTTCCTGATTTCGTCAATGACTTCTGGCAAAGAAATTGTTGTATACCATTCAGCGTTAACTGTTCTTCGATCCCCTAAAGGAATGGTTGCCACATATCCAGTACAACCGCAGAAACAAGCGATCATTTTTTTGGAAGTGCGTCGTGAACGAACAACTTTTGTGGGATTCGGTTCATCTTCGAACACCCAAACAGTGGATTGTTGCTTAGTTTCCGGTTCATCCTCATATATCCAAGTTTCGTCACCTGTTACGATGTTGTTTGCGGATTTTACATTCCTCTTTCGAATTTGTTGAGCATTTCCTTACACCAATTACCACGAACCGTTTCTTGAGCTTCGATCAAATTATGCGGAATCCATAGGGAACAGATGTTTTTCACAGCTAAATGTTCATGCAAAATCAAATGTACTGCAGTCTTCGATATGCCTAAGGATGCCTCTATCTCACTGTAAGTCACATGTCGACCTTCTTCAATCATGTTGCGCACAGCATCGATGTTTTTTGGAATAACAACCGATTTTGGTCGACTTTCACGAAATTCATCACTGACGGACGCACGACCACAACGAACTTCTGCAAACCAATTGTAAACAGTCTTTTCTGATGGAGATTCATTACTAAAAGTTGAACGGAGCGATTCTATGCATTGTTGTTCAGTTAGGCCTTAACTAAAATCGTAATAAATTATCCAACGAAAACCTACACGTGAAATTTCCATTTTTTCACAAAATTTCCTTTTTTAAACACTCACTGTAAACAAGCTACTCGGCCAATTTCTAAGCTGCCACTCTTTTCAGAATGACAAACGTCAAATTTTACGAAAATAGTAATGACACATCTCAATAGCGCCACCTAGTGGTCGTTTGTAAAACTTAATACGCTGCCCACGTATCCAGGAGCAATCCCGCCGAATAAATAAAATATGAAACTACAATATGCAATCCAGCAAATGTTTGCATTATTTGAACATGAACAACGGGCCAAATGAGCTTTTTCGTCGGACCGCAGCAGGAAAGATGGAAGTGCCTTCGACTTAGCTCAGCGAACTAGGGAGTGGTTCACAAGAAACGCTTAAGGAAGGAAATGTGACGTAGGTATGTCCAGAGTAAGGCAAAATTAGTGGGCGCCACCGTTTAAATCACAGCTGATTGCTGGTTCTCGTGGGAGGGTCCAGAAACCGGCAGCTTACGGAAGATCGAACTCACCTTTATTGTGCCTCCTCCTGTATTTAATGCCTTCAAAGCTCATGCACCATAAAATACACAGAAATAAAAGATGTGGTAATTTTTAAGACAAATATAACTATATTGCTTGAAATTGGTAACGCACATAGTACAAAAAATACAATCTAAACGATAATAATTGTAGTTGAACAAAAGGGAAGTTGGGACGTCCAAACAAAAAAACTCGCCGCCACTGACTTACGACATTTACCTACTGTAATACAATTGAATTACGCAGCCAGCGCCGTTCGAGTTTACAAATTATATATCCTTTAACCTTAACAAGTAATGAAACGATGGGCAACGGAAGGTTGCCTCACTTTTAATATGACAAGGAAATTAAGTTGTTCTGTTTCTTATTTACCAACGAAGCAATGGTAAGAGAGAGAGAGAGAGAGAGAGGCACAAACTTCCAAAGCGTTTGTCGCAGCAGCGGGCGCGTCCAGAGGGTCAGAAAAGGGGTTCGATATTAATCCGCAAAAGTGATAAGCAAATTCGCAATGAATTACCTCCCAAGGGTTAAATCCACCGTATTTCCTAAATCCGATCACTAGTCGATGGTTCTGTTCACCCTACGGTGCTACAAAAATTCACGCAATGGATACCCATCGAAACCCAACACCCCCCCACTGTACTCGTCGTCGGAGCTGAAGTCTTAGCAAGCAACCGGGTCGGTAGGAGATCTTAAATCGACTCCCAAAAAAAAATGCAACAAATATGCAGCAGCTGAAAGTATTTCACCATGTTACAAAATATGTTGCAAGAATTCTAGAACAAATTAACACGTAGGGCTCCCTCAAGGGCAGGAAATTTCCAGCAAACGTTCACGGTCAAGCGCGTAGACGAAATATTCATCGGCATTTCTCTATGATAACAAAAATAAATGGTCCATTAAACTGTATTCGGGAAATAATACGATAGTAATCGGCCACGGAGCGGCGAATAAAATAAGACTTTAATCCGTAAGAAGCGCCAAATCAAACGAACATAACAAACTATGAACTTAATTTGATTATGAAATGGTCGCGGGTAGAACCTTTATTATTCGTTAGGCGGATACGTAAAATAGACGGATATTAGAAACTTCTTAAATGCTGTTTTATTTTGGTGGCTTTACAATATATACCGCTTATATGAATGTATATACCGTGCACACCGTTTATTGGAATCACGAATAATGTTATCATTCGGGTATTGCTATCACTTTCGCGAAGAACGGTCGGACGTATATAACTACATAGAAAAACATCGTTTATAGTAATCACGACTTCGGTTTATGTTACCACTTTTTTCTTAGGAGTATTTTAGTTCACAAGCAATATCCTTGTCTGCGTGTGTTTTTGTTTGTTTGCATTTTTAAGCTTGAGTGGTATCGGACACCTTCCTCCAGCCTGCAGGCTGGTTGGCAGCAGCTAGTTTAATTCTATTCTAACCCTTTGCAATGAGTAAAGGATGGTTTCACCGTTTATTATTATAAATTGGTTATTTTTATCAAAAATTCCGAGATCCCATGTGGTAATATTAAGCGGCGTGTACTGTATTTATATGTAATATATGGTAACATTATATTTTAAAGTAATTTTCTTTTGGTTAATTGTTTCGCTAGGATTTTGTCTTGCAAGACTATTAATTTTGCGTGGCCTGACCTAGACGGATAAAAGAACATGGCAAATATTAGAGTGTCCGATAATCTAGGTTCTACTGTATTACGTTTTCCTATAAAAGTATAGCTAGAATCAACTCTACATGGAATGATCTCGAATAATCAGGACATGATTGGTCTTTACTTTTCGGTCTTACGTTTTTGCGTTTGTAAACATCCTAAAACTCCTGGTTCACCGTAAGAGTGTTTATAGAAAGATTTTTATTAATGTTTTATAAAATCTCACGACGTCATGCGTCATACAGATATTTTCAAGGTATTCAATCTGTAAAAAGTTCTTATAAAAATATCAGCTGCTATTTGTAAACGAACAAGAAGTGATTTGCGTACTTCTGTGATACTGTAAAAATCGTTTTTAAAAAATATTCATACAAATATTTACAGGGCCTTAACAGCACCGCAAAAACATAGGTCGTAGCGAATCATATACAAAATACGCAGTGTATAGGACAAAATTCATTAAGTGCGTCTTCTGTCGGATAAAAAGGAAAGCCGTAGGTCCCATGCCATTGCCACGTGTGACACGTTAAAAATAGTTTGGTTGGAACTACCTCAGATAGGTAAAATGCATAGTTAGGGTGTGTAATGGGCCAAGTATGGCCTCTGTGCATAGAGATGCTTGCAAAACCGCGGCCTAGATCTCACCCAATTAAAAAACACAATGTGCGATGTAAACTGTGCGACAGTGGTTCTCAAACTGGTATGGCATAGCAACTGTTGGTTTACTATGCCTAGAGTATATATTTTTTTCACAGCATGATATTTATTTGTAATCTGCTACAATTACAGCAATAAGCAAATCAGTTCATTACAAGGTTTAGAATATCACTTTGAAATAACATGAGAGAGTAGACGCCCTTTGGCACCTGCCTTATTTATTTCACCAAAACTAATTGTAATTTATTCATGATAACAATTTTAGATCAGTTTAAAAAACGAAAAGGAAGGTCTAACGGCTATACTCGTTTGGTCTGCTCACTTGTTCACTGTTGCCGATAATGTTTAACGATAATGAGTTAGGGTGTGTTTCTAGTCTCTGTAGATATTTCGCACTGCACTTAACTACCGCTTCTCGCACCGGTATCACTTTCAGATCTTCGCGGATTTCTCTGTTTGGAACATAGTAGGGGGCATTGGTTATTATTCTAAGGGTCTTGGACTGGAATTGTTGTAAGATTTCAATATTTGATAGAGATGCAGATCCCCATAGCTGCATGCCATGGCACTATATTGGTTTCAGCACAGCTTTGTAGACAAGCAGCTTATTGGTAAGAGAAAGATTCGAGTTACGGCCTAGCAACCAGTAGTATTTCCTCAATTTAAGGTTCAGTTGTTTACTTTTCATCCATATGTGGGTTAGTAGTTGTATTTGAGTTTGTTGGCATGTCGGCTGTATATAACAAATACAGTACCGGCGCCAGGACACTTCCCTGCGGTACTCCTGACTTAATGGGGCATAGTTCCGAAATCGCTTCCCCATATTTTATTTGAAAGAACCTTTCTTCGAGGTAAGATTTGATGATTATGAGGTACGTATGCGGGATGACCCTCTTTAGCTTGAACAACAGACCGTCGTGGCAAACTCTGTCGAAGGCTTGGCTAACGTCGAGGAAGACTGCAGAGCAGTAGCTTTTATCTTCAAAGGTTGAGTTGATCTTGTCCACTATTCTATGAACCTGTTCTATAGTGGACTGCTTGGTCCTGAAACCGAACTGGTGGTCGGGTATTAGTTGTTCATCTGCTAGGATGGGAAAGAGCTTTTCAGTAGTAGTTTTTCGAATAGTTTGAAGAGTATCGGTAGTAAGCTGATGGGTCTGTATGAAGCAGGTTAATTTTGTGGTTTTCCGGGCTCATCGATAAGAACTATTTGGGCGACTTTCCTACTAGAGTATAAATGGTTTGAGAAGTACCGCTTTAATAAATTAAATTCCATAAAAGTGGACCATAAAATGTGTAGTCGTTTTTCTTTATCAAGAGATCCGTATACTATTTGCCAAGGAAAACCATTTAAAAGTTACAAAACAAGTATTAAAACTAATAACAGTTTGATTCTTTGGCACGGTGGCAAGGATTGTTATGGTTCCTGAAGCTAATACGAATTTCAATTTCAAATAAAGTCGTGAGTTGACAAAACTGGAATTTAATAGGCGTTGTCATCGCGCATTTATCATTAATCAGGAGCTCAGACAGCGGGATATTACATCTCTCGCAGATGCTGGCTCCTTCCGACGACAGATCGTAAACGAAATGGGAACGAATCTGCATATTTATTCACAATCATAAAGTGATATACGTACAGCACCGCCCCGTATTATAAATGATCGGCGTATATTGGAAATGTTATTATTCCCAGCACATAGGACAATTTCGTCCACAAGATTTTCCAGCAACGCAGTTCCTGCTGGGAATACATTTACTGGATATGCACATTTTAAAACAAATATTTATCTGTTATGAAATTAAAAAGCTCTTTTTAGTTATTGAAAAATCGAGTTTTGTGCTTTTATCAGCACGATAACAAATCGCATTTGTTTGGTTTAATTTAAAAAATAACTATAGTTGTTGCATCGTAATTGGCCTTAACCTCCCCGCTGCTAGGTTGGCTAGCAATTGAATTATTGGTTAAAAAATAGGAAATACTTTAAAAGTAGTGCTTTTTCATGCTGAGAATTTTGTGTAATTCGTTGTTAAATGTGTACAGTATGATAAATTGTCTATACACAGATGTTTGGAATTTCTAATCAACATAATTATCAGACAGTAACGTTTCGTATGTTAATACATGGTTTACAATACGCGTTACTTACATTGCATTTTCTGTGACGTAGTTAGCACTAGTTGTAAATGAATAATCATATCCCCTGTATGTAAAATGGAGGAAATTAATACGTGTTATTATTTTTACAATTTAAAAAATTCTAATAGCGAACTAGGAACAAGGTGTGAATGTTTTTATTAAAAAAATACCCTTTGATTTATTTTGCTAGCGTCAGTATATTTTTGCTAACTTTATCACTGAACGATAATAACTAACAGGTTTTTTTCATTATAAAAGGTAATATTTAAGTTCGTTAGATAGCTGGTCTATTTATGTTTGTTGTGTAGCTTGTCTTCAGTGCATTATTACAGCATACTATTAAATACGAAAACTATGTAAACATCCTAATACTTGCCATTACTGATGCTTTCATATCGAACTTTGTGTAACATATAATTTTATATTTTTGCTCGTTATATCTACAGTTGTAGAGCTTTATTGTATAAATAATTTTTTTATTTTAAACGAATGAAAAGGTTGTGTATATTAAATGTTTATTGCTTTACTTTTATGAAATGTATATTTTTAAAGGTTTAATATAATATTACTAACTAAAATTTTATGTGTTTGTGAAGGACTTTCCTTTGCCACGTGCTTCTCCTCAGCACTGAGCTAGAAACGGCCTTCGTATTTAGAGTTTAATGTCGAAGCCGAACGACAACACTTCCAGAGAAGGTTTTCTATAATAAAACCCCACCGTTCCCGGCCGAGTTGGGAAATTGTGTGTTGGATTGCAGCATAAAATTTATATAAGCTGTGTTGTAATGCTAGGGGAGCGAACTGGGGACATAATTGACGCTTCGCCCGAAATGCGAGCGCTCTGCCAGCTACTATCGCTCCTACTGAGCCACAAAATGTTAAATAGGTATACTTTAGGACCTTTCCTTAACGCACACAGTTTCGTCAATAAACTGTTTTTCGTGCCATCCGCGTAATGTCTCACAAAAAACCCTATCTTGCAGTTTCGGCGGTTGATTTCATCAGTCCAATATATCAATTTTCAGTGACTCGCAGAAAAATTATCTTCATCATCAGACTAGGAAGCAATGTATTGACATGGACAAAAATTTGAAAATTTTGCAGAGCTTTGCATCGACAGCCAATTGTCAACCGTCACATTTCGATTGGATCCACTAATCGCAAATCTGATTATGTAATAGTGATTCTGTGATGAGGTATACTAGAACTTATCACAACCCCAACAACTCACAGGTACTCAGTGGAACGTTAGTCCCGCAGGAGCGGATTCAAGATTTCGTGGATCGAAAAATAAACCACCTCTCGACTTAAGGGTTAAGATAGATACAAAAACATTTTTTAGAGGTGTCGCATGATGTCCGCTTCCCGCCTGCCCGTCTCCACTTATTGGTTACTCAAGTAGGTTATCGACCCCTGCTTTAGATAATCCATAAAATGTACAACGTTTTCTTGGAATTCAAGCTATTGGGACGGGGTTTACTGTCAAATGCATGCCATCAAGAAATATTTGGTTCTGCAAAATGTTTTTAAAGGTAGTTCCAGGGATTTAAGATATAAAGCATAAAAGCAACTAACGAGATTGCCCAAAAAAAAGAATCATGAATGCCATGAATAATATGGTGTAATTAAGCCATAGAGTTTATACTATTAACTACAATAATTTAATTGTTATAAAAGTATAGTTTAGTTGTTACACTTAGGAAGCATTTATATTGGAATACTTGTAATTTATCATATACAGGGATTATGGTATAAGTTAATTAAAGTCTTTCTTGCCTAGTAAAAATGAACTCTGGAATTACTTAATTTAAATCTTTATATGCTTTTTCAACATGTATAATATTTTTTTCTTGGATATGCTCCATGAACAGGTCTGGCCATCATTATTATGTAGTTTTTGTTCTAAAAAACACCAGTATTCTATTTAAATAAAGAATCCACTTTTTCCACATTAAAAACATGCTTAAAACAAATAGTAAATAGAACTTATAACTCACTATAGTCTAAAGTCTAGTTTTAAAACCAATTAAGGTCAGATACCAACCACATATAAGTCTAATAACTGCTGTTTTACGGGGCGTCATTTTTAAATTTAACTTGATTCTTATAACTTCATGTGCTGACTCTTGGAAATATGTTTTTTTTTTAATATAAAGAAGACCGTTTGGAATGTGTATTATCTACATAGTATACTTTACTAACTATTAAATTATTTTTGCAATTACTATCAACTATATAGCTTAAGTAAAGTAAAATAAGATTTTTCAGGACTCTCTCTCTCTTAATGAAAATGTTGCTGAGCACATGCTGTACATGTATTTGATATACAAAGTATTTGATTTTTTGAAGTAGAAATTGTTTTTTTTTATTTTGAATTTACAATTTTATTTCAATTGCACGGATAGTACGTTTAATGGGTAAAGCGAGCAAATATGTGCAGGTTATAACTTAGTTCGAATGTATATTAAAATCATTGACCTTAAACTCGGATTGTCTCGCCATATGCAAACGGCGTTATAACGAATTATACCAAAATATACTGGTAATATTAATGTTTTTTGATGATCTTTACTCGTTATAGCTGCTATTTGCTAAAAATTTTCGAGAGGTAATCCTCACGAATTGTTGTATGCATGACGTCAAGAATCCATTAGGTGAGAATCTTTGACGCCCAATTCGCCACCACTGGAAAGGTGCGGGTTTATCTTCCCACCTACTGTGTCTAGTATTTTTTTCTCACGGAAATGGCGTCTAATAATTTAAGCCGAATGAATAATTTAGCGCCGAAACTGTTGTAGAACAGACAAAAATAAAATGTCTCCATCGTAGTAAATAAAATATTACTAAAATTAGGTATAAAAAGCTGTCTTGCGTGTAAGCAAGGCATAGCCTTATTTGCATACACCTCGATAAGAGCAGATATAACAGCCAAGTGCCTATCTACGATCTAAATAAATATCTTTACACTTTTTTTACAAACATGGCTTAGAGAAGGAGGCGAGAGTAGAGGGCCGGTTCGAGATATGATTTGATAGGTACAAGGACGGCTGGAATTTAATCTTACTCTTTAATGGCATAAATTATTCACTTTGATAACTAAATAGGTAAATCGTGCCGTAATCTCCACTCTTAAAAACTCATTTTTCATTTGCATTTAAAGAATTTTCATATCCAGCTCAAGGGATAATGCGTCCAAGTCTTTAAGACTCCTAGCTCGATTAGAAAATACCTGAGATAGACAGAGCTTGAAGTGTATTAAAAGAAAACATAATTAGGCTTAATTAATTGTCTTTGAGGCAAAATTTAAAAGTTACTAACAAGTTTCGTTTATTATTGCGCCATTCATCTTCGGAACTAATTTTTGTAGGTACGTGTCGATGTCGCGTTTCCTTTTCTGGCGTAATATCGCGCATCTGTTTTGAACCTTACACTGTGAAGCAATTAAGGTATTATATCTTATGTTTGAACCGTGAATGTATGCGGACCAGGTTACTGACAAATGTCCTGCTGACGGCAACGGGAAATGTCATAAAGTACAAGTGTTGTATCAAGCGTCACTATTAATCTTGTCGACACTAGCGCCAGAGAACGCGCAGCGGGGGCGCCTGGAACTAGTCGTGCGGACTGAATATTGAGCATGGACTTATACAGCCAGACAGTAATGAAGTATAAGATATCAGGGAGATTTATTATGGTAGGTATATATGGATTTACGATTTTACTCAAAAAGGGCAAAACTCGAACATGTGAAATTTGTCAAAGTCGACTGAATTATTCAGCACTTGCAGGCCGCGTTGTAGGTGGAGGCGCCGCCTTCTGCAAGGTAAACGCGTTTCCAGTTCCTGCGTGACAGTTCTCCACCTTGAAGTTCCAACTTTAAAGTTTTGCAGTTTCAGCTCGTGTAAACAGAAACTTTCGAGCGGTTCATTAATATTGATTAACTCTATTAGGATAGCACGTATTTTAATTGATACGTTTGTTGGCAATAGTTATGAAATCTTACAAGCCTTCGAAGCTCTTTTTTTAGTTGCCGATGGATTATTTAGATAAACGATTGGTTTTTCAAGCAATCCGTGTTTTTTTGCTAGAACCGATTTATTATGTAATGCACTGCAAATTTGTCAAGCCAGTGAAAGATTAACAAGTTCATCAATATCTTATACTATTCGCGATGGCATTTTAATAAGAACGCATTTTTTGATAAGAGTTTATTCGCATAACAAGTAGCAGCTTAATACTAACAAAAAACAGTTACAAGTAACATGGTTTTAAAAATTTCACGTATATTATTAATAATAATCTTCAAATTTTAGGCACGGATTTTGCAAACTACCAGCTAACCAAATAACCAATACACATTTATTTTTATTTGACAATTTGCAAATTTACAATCTACTTCCATAAAGAGTATTAAGTAAATTTGATATATGTAATAGACTTTTAAGGGAAACATCCACTGATGTTTCTTCTTATTTATTGTTATTGCTTCTTTACGCTAGGTCTTGGGGCCAGGTTCTACGAGGTGTGTTGAATTGAAACCCATCTTTGATTTATAAAAAATTTATTTCATATTTTAGTTACAAATAATTACCGTTACAGTTAAGGCACTTTTCCCATTGTTTTACTAACCGACGTATACCCTGCTCATAGAATTCTTATCTGTACTGCTGCGTCAGACTCAAAATGCCCATCTTTTAACGCCTTTTTCGGCGGCCCAAAAATATGGAAATCGCAAGGCAATAAATCCGGGGTATAGGCTGGATGTTGTAAAACCCTCGATTTGTTTCGTTGAATATTTTCTTTTACCACATTAGCAACATGAGGCCTAGCATTTTCGTGCAGCAAAATGAGCCCACGTGTAAGTAAGTAAGTTTCATGGTACAGATTTGCATTGACATTTACTCCAGGTTCCTTAAACTCGATCAACAAGGGTCCTTCATCGTGGAAAAAAATGTTAACATTACCTTGCCTGCAGAAGGTTGTGCTTTAAACTTCTTCGGTGGTGGTGAACTTGAATGTTTCCACTGCATCGACGATAACTTACTGGGTGGCTCGTCGTAATGGCACCAAGTTTCGTTACCAGCAACTGTTGACAGAAGAAAGTCATCACCATTTTGCCTACAGTCTGTGAGGTGTTGCAGAGATAAGCCCTTTCACAAGCATTTTCGTTCATTAGACAAGAGACAAGGAATCTATTGCGAACAAACTTTGGTATAACCCAGATTACGAACAATTCTATGGACAGATCCTACACTCTCACCAACAATTTCTGAAATTTCTCTAATTGAAATTCGACGAATTTTTTTAATAAGGTCTTTCACACATGTCATATTGATATCTGTTAATGCAGTACACCGTGCACCTGGTCGCGACTCATCCATAGTTCCTCTTTTCCATTCTTAAATTTTCGGCACCATTCCTTTACAGTTGGGTACGCAATACATGCGTTTCCATACACTGCTTGCATTCGCCTGTGAATATCCAATGACTGCACATCTTCAGCGCATAAAAATTGTAGGACCGCACGCTGATCAAACTTGAACGGGTTTTCAACATCCAACGCCATTTCAAAGTCGAAGTTTTAAAAGTTAAAATGAAATTCAAACGCCAAAAACGTATTAATGTGTTGCTTACAAACACTACTAACATTAACAAACGTCATTTGAATTATTGCGTTTGTTTTCAAGGCTAAGTTGATCAAATATGGGTTTCAGTTGAACAAGCCTCGTACGCAGTCTTCTGCGGCTGATATTTGGTCTTTGCATTTACTAGCAATTCGCTGGATGTCGTCCATGTTGCAAGGAATTTCAGATCATTATGGAGCAATTGATTGCTGACGTGCCATGGGGCGTCAACTAATGCTCTGAGCAGTTTGGATTGGAATATTTGTATAATTTGTAGATTTGAAATTCGACCGACAAACTGGTGCATTTGTCGAAGTTTGAGGTCCATCCGTCTGCGTTTTGTTTTAAAGTGTTTTTTCCAGGTGAGATGCTGATTAAGGATAAGTCCTAGGTATTTCGTTTCCGTTTTTGTAGGTACAGGTACGTCATTAATTGTTACAGGTGGGTAAGTGCTACGCGTAGTGGTAAATGTAACTAGGGCTGATTTTGTTTGGCTGACGTTTGTTCTCCATCTGTTGTACCATTCAGTGAGAGGATCCAAGTGTGCTTGTTGATTTTCGGAAGTCACTATTGGATTTTCGCTTACCGATAATACAGCTACGTTATCGGCAAATGAGGCAATTGTAGTGTTATTTGTTTGGGCATGTCGGCAGTGTAGATTAGGATTAGGAGTGGTCCAAGAACACTACCTTGGAGAACACCTGCTTCGATAGGATGGAAGTTGGGTTGGCAGTCTTTATGTCTTACTGAGAAGTTTCTGTCTTAAGCACAATTTCAATAGGAGATAAAAGTTACTGGATAGTCTACTTTTTATTTTGAATAGAAGGCTTGTATGCCTGGAAATGTCAAGAAATACCGCATTGCAGAATTTCTTCTCTTCTATACTCTTAGCGATTACGTTGACTACCCTATAAACATGTATCTTGGAGTGACGTTCTTGGATTCCGAACTGATGGTTAGGTAGAAGTGTTAGGTTGTCATGCTATTCGTAAATCCTTTTGAGTAGAAGTCGTTCGAACATTTTGCTTGTTAAGTGCAGATAGCTGAGGGGTCGATAAGATGTTGGTCCATGTAGCGGTTTTTGTAGCTTGTGGATCATGAGAATTTCAGCATGTTTCCGTATTATGGGAAAGCAGAATAGGCTTAACATTCGGTTGTAGATGACTGTTAAAAGAACTATAGCGTTTCGGGGTAATTGTTTTAATATTTGCCTTGTTATTAGGTCGTATTCTGGGGCCTTGTGTATATTTATTTTGTTAATTTCTTTCTCGACTTCTATTGGTGAGAGGAGTTTTATAGGAGGAGACATTTGTTATGGGTTATGGATGAAGTCTTCAACTTCGTCGTCAGTGTCACTTAGCTTGGGTTTAAACCAGCCTTGTCTTTGTCGGTGCGTGTCCATTCGCCATTACGTTTACAGATCGGAGGAACGGATATTGGCCCTTTTTAGATTTCTTTGTTGCCTTCCACAGTGTATGTTCACCTAGAGATAGGTTGGTGATGTAATGTTTGAAAATGTTTTACCAATATAAATGAAATTTAAAAAGTAATACATTTTTCTATAGGCGGTAGTTTCTTCTTCTTCTTCCTATTTTTAGGTAGTAAATCATAGACATTATGTTGCAAACGATCGCTTTTTTCCTCAATAAACTACAATTTATCAAAGTGGTTTCTCATTTTCTTAGTTTTTAAACAATTAACAAATGTTTTGAATTTATAATAAAAGAAGAGATATTGAATTACATGGGGGATTTTATTCAACAAGAGTTTTCTAACAAAAAAAGATATTATTCGAAGCAAGGGATTACTTTTTCTCCTTTCTTTTATCTTGTAAACGGCAAGTTTTTTAAGCAAGGTATTGATTTCTTATACATGTACAATTTTTGATAATAAATATATATTTTATGTGGCAGCTATTTTAAAAGATGGTTCCCATAAGCGACCCATTTTATAATATGGCACAGATTTTTCTATCTGGCTGATCCAACAGGTAGCAAATCTCCAACAAGTTTCATACTTATATGAACAATTTACACAGCAACAATTATTTCTAATAAGTGACTTTTTTAAACAGCTGGAAGATGCAAACAGTTTTGTTAAACGACTTATTTACTGAATAACTTCAATTTCTCCAAACCGGCCGATTATTTTCATGCCAAACAAGGGCTTAACAGGCTATAGAATTTTCCTAACAGGCGACTATCGCTGCTAATCAACATCAAATTATTCTAACAAGTGAATTTTTTAACCAAAGATGTATTGTTCAGCAACAAATACAGATTTCGTGTCGAGGTGCAGATGTTTTGAACAAGCGGCGCAGATACTTGGCAGTTATAGGATTTGTCTGAAGCCACAGATTTAAAATCAGCAACAGAACATTAATTAACATCTAAACTGATTTTTCTAATAAGCGACATGATTTTTCCAATATCATACCAATATTTTCCAACCAGTAATAGATGTTTTAACAAGTATGGATTTCTATAAACACTGACGGGAATGTTCTAATCAGCTATAAAATTTCCAGTCGTTGGCAGACTTTTTTAGTAATCGATGGAGTTTTTTCTAGAGACAGTTTTTTCAAAATAATTTATTACACAATTTCCAACAATCAAAAAATGTTTTTAATAATTTATAGAAGTTTCTAGCTTGCAACCAATTTCTCACACAAGCAACATTATTCTTAGCAGGTAACAATTTTGTAAACTACATATTATTCTACAAGCGTCTAGTTTTGCTATTAAGATACAGATGTTTGTAGCAAGCATACCCAAGCAACTGCATATTTATTTAGAGTTCTATTTTTTAATGTGATACAAATGCTCCAAAGTTACATTTTTCAAACAAGCGACCAATGTATTGATTCCATCTATAGAGTTTCCTAACAAGCAACTAATTTTTCTAAATGAACTTTATGTTGCTTTCAACCCATTGATTTTTTCCAACATCCTATAGATTTTTCCAGCACCCACTGAATTAGTTTTTTCAACATTGGGCTGATTCTTCTCATCATCTAATTGACTTTTTTCAATATCAGATTAATCTATTCCGTGAACTGACACTTCTTTTTCGTTATATGATTTGATTCATTTTCATTAACATTTACTAATTTTTAACATCAACGGGTGATTTCGTTTAATGTTCGACTGATTTATTCAACATCAGACCGATGTTTTAAATATCAGATTTATTCATATTGACTGATCTTTTTAACATCGCTATGATTGTATTTGACATTCGCCAGATCTTTTTCAGCACCCAATTTGATTATTTTTTCCGATAACCCGGTTAGTTTTTCACCGCCTAATTTGATACATTTTTCTAACAAATAACAGATTTTTGTTTGGATTCATTTCTTACAACTTACCAGGATTGTTTTCAACATTGGCCCTGTTTATTCCGACTAAACTCTATCAATTTGATTTGATTAATTTTTTCCTACAACCAACCAGTTTTTTTCTAACATCCGAATGATTTACTCTAATATCACTAACTAATTTTTCAACACTTCACTTTTTTCAGTTACATATTTGAGTGATTGTTTTAGCATTTGCTTTATTTTCCTCAACCTTCAATTCATTCTTTCAAACACCTGACGATTTTATTCATCATCCGGTGTATAGTTTTTTTAAGTAGTGTGCTTTTTTCCACAACCGTCTAATGTTTGTCAACATTTAACTGAGTTTTATTCATTTCGTATTTGATTGAATTTCGTAATATTTGGTTGATTTTTTCAAAGTCAAAATATCCAACGTGTTGATTCTTTCGAACTCCTGACTGTTTCTTTGCAACATCCGATTGATGGTTTCCCTTTTTTTTTCAACATCTGAATTACATTTTTCAACATCGAATTGATTATTTTGAACTTTGAATCATTTACAATTTTTTTAACACACGACCGGCACTTTTCGAAGTCCCGTTGATTCTTTCGAACACCGGACTGTTTTTTGCAGCATCCGATGGATGGTTTGCGTTTTGATTTTTTTTTAAATATCGAATTGATTATTTTGAACTTTGTATCATATTGAATTTTTAACATTTGGCCGATTCGTTTCAATGTTCAGTTGATTCTTTCGAACACCGGATTGTTTTGTGCAGCATCCGATTTTGATGGTTTCGCGTTTGATTCTGTTTCAACATCTGAGTGACATTTTTCAACATCGAATTGATTATTTTGAAATTTGTGATATATTGAATTTTTTAACATTTGGCTGATTCTTTTCAACGTCCAGTGGGTTCTTTCGAACACCTGACTGTTTCTGCAGCATCCGATGGATGTTTTCTGTTTGATTCTTTTTCAACATCTGAGTGACATTTTTCAACATCGAACTGATTATTTTCAACTTTGTGTTATATTGAATTTTTAGCATTTGGCCGATTCTTTTCAATGTTCAGTTGATTCTTTCGAACACCGGATTGTTTTGTGCAGCATCCGATTTTGATGGTTTCGCGTTTGATTCTGTTTCAACATCTGAGTGACATTTTTCAACATCGAATTGATTATTTTGAAATTTGTGATATATTGAATTTTTTAACATTTGGCTGATTCTTTTCAACGTCCAGTGGGTTCTTTCGAACACCTGACTGTTTCTGCAGCATCCGATGGATGTTTTCTGTTTGATTCTTTTTCAACATCTGAGTGACATTTTTCAACATCGAACTGATTATTTTCAACTTTGTGTTATATTGAATTTTTAGCATTTGGCCGATTCTTTTCAATGTTCAGTTGATTCTTTCGAACACCGGATTGTTTTGTGCAGCATCCGATTTTGATGGTTTCGCGTTTGATTCTGTTTCAACATCTGAGTGACATTTTTCAACATCGAATTGATTATTTTGAAATTTGTGATATATTGAATTTTTTAACATTTGGCTGATTCTTTTCAACGTCCAGTGGGTTCTTTCGAACACCTGACTGTTTCTGCAGCATCCGATGGATGTTTTCTGTTTGATTCTTTTTCAACATCTGAGTGACATTTTTCAACATCGAACTGATTATTTTCAACTTTGTGTTATATTGAATTTTTAGCATTTGGCCGATTCTTTTCAATGTTCAGTTGATTCTTTCGAACACCGGATTGTTTTGTGCAGCATCCGATTTTGATGGTTTCGCGTTTGATTCTGTTTCAACATCTGAGTGACATTTTTCAACATCGAATTGATTATTTTGAAATTTGTGATATATTGAATTTTTTAACATTTGGCTGATTCTTTTCAACGTCCAGTGGGTTCTTTCGAACACCTGACTGATTCTGCAGCATCCGATGGATGTTTTCTGTTTGATTCTTTTTCAACATCTGAGTGACATTTTTCAACATCGAACTGATTATTTTCAAATTTGTGTTATATTGAATTTTTTAACATTTGGCAGATTCTTTTGAACGTCCAGTTGTTTCTTTCGATCACCTGACCGTTTTTTGTAGCATCCGATTGATGGTTTTGCGTTTCACTCTTTTCAACATCTGAGTGACGTTTTCAACATCGAATTGATTGTTTTGAACATTGTGTTACATTGAATTTTTTTAACATTTGACTGATTCTTTTCAACGTCAAGTTGATTCTTTCGAACACTTGACTGATATCAGCATCCGGCTGATAGTTTTCTAATATCAGTTTAATTTGCTCAACAAATGAGTGATGTTTTTAAATATCAGCGGATCTTTTCAACTTCGCATTTGATTGAATTTCCTAAAATTTTTATTGATTCTTTTCGACGTTTAGCTGATTCTTTCGTACACACTGATTTTGTTTAAGCTTCCGGCTGATGGATTTTTAACACCTATTTCATTTTGTCAATATCTGAGTGATGTTTTGAACATCGAATTGATTTTTTTATTTCGTATTTGACTGAATTTTCTAACATTTGGTGAACTATTTTCACCATCCAATTGATTCTTTCTAACGTGTTATTTATTCCGAATCCGGCGGCTAAGGGATTTCTAGCACCCGTTTGATTTATTTTAACATCTGATTCATATATTACATCGGATTGATTTTTTTCCGCTTCTGACATATCTTTTTCAATACCTGATTCTACTTATTTTTCTCACCTCACTGAATGTTTTTATACATTTTTCTAATATCCGATCAATCCTGCAATGATCAGTTGATGTATTTGAACATCAAACTGACTTTTTTGGATTTACTATTTGACTGAATTTTCTAACATTTGGTGGACTCTTTTCACCATCCAATTGATTCTTTTTAACACGTTGTTTATTCCGAATCCGGCGGCTAAGGAATTTCTAATACCCGTTTCATTTATTTTAACATCTAATTCATATATCATGGGATTGCTTTTTCAACACCTGATTCTGCTCATTTTTCTCCTCTCACTGTATCATTTCCTATATTCGACTGGTTTTTGCAACATCTGATATTGTTAATTTTTCTAACATCCGATCAATTCTTTTCAATGTCTAGTTGATTTTTTTGAGCATCTGGTTGATTTTTTCCATATTTCATTCTACTAAGCCGATAGATTTATTAAAGTGATATCATGTTCTAATCAATGGGAAATTTTATTTTAAAAAACATTTTGCTTGAGATTAACATAAAAAACATGCAATACGAGTTTCCTGGCAGTAAATTTCGCAATAACCTACAGATTATTTAAATCCGTTGTAAAATTTTTAACACGACAAAATAAGAGAAATATTGTAGCCATCCCATCGGACCTTCTATGTATATGATTGTAGTTTTTGGAGGCAGATGGTGTATTTTGCTATAATAAATCAACGTATACCTCCAAAGAAATAAATTGTGTATTATCGAGAGACTCAGAATCAAAACTTAATTCAGAGCGTACAAGTTGGTTCTTTTGGCTTATTTTTATTCCCGTATCTGAAAGGTGTAGAATCATCGTGGTATAATGGTCATGTTTAATGCATGACTCGAACGAGTCCCATAACAAAAATCAGAATCAGACGCCGCTGGTCTTATTAATTAATTTATAGCTCGCATTATAAAGCTTAATCATTGTAATCTAATTAATGAATTGCACAATTTAGTTTTTATGGTGAGAATTGAGCCCGCTGACTGCTCAAAACAAATAGAAAAGTTTCACACATTTATAATGCAACTTCCTTGAAAAAACGGCAACGGAAAAGAAATAAATAAATGAAGCAGAACACCATAAAACAAGTTTCTCAACATCGAGAAACTGATACACGAGGTTAACCGACTGCAAATTTTTCGAAATCCATGCCCAATCTTATTGTAGAATCTGCTGTAACACATTCCGACCTGTTCCCCTTTAGATTATTGCGTATTGAAACTGCACGATTTTGAGTGTTTTACTGCCTGATTGATTGTGAGCGAACACCTTTACGTGTTGCAATTGCAGAAACATGCATGCCTTGGTCAAAATCGGAAAATTTTAAATAAGAGTTCGGCTGCCCAATAAAACTAAACAAAATAAGTCTAGACTAATAGATAAACGCGGCGATATCATCTCGGTTTTAAAAACTCTGGTAACTCCAGACCAAGAATCATTAAGATAAAGCTGCAGATTAATGGAAAACTGTAGCGGAAAATTTTATGCAAAAATTGCGCGACTTTATATCATTGTGATAAGTTTAAAATATCACTCGCTTCCAGGTATGTTTCAGGAGGAACGAGAAAAATAATTATAATTTTTTACCGGGAACACTTTTAAATCTTATTTTAGACTTCATTTAAGGAGACTTTAATGACTGGCTAAAAAGCGAGATGTTTAAACGCCACTAATTGCCATCTTTTTCCCCTTCTCGTATCACACAACCCTAATTTAGATTTTTTCCGCCTCTGAAATAAAATAGCGGGAATTATTTTTTAAAGTCTTGCAGTTTTCATTAGATTTCCCACTAGGAAACGAATAGTATACAAAAATCCACACATTGCAAGTTGCTACTAACCTGATCTTCTCAGGTTTATTCATAATATCCGTATTTCATTTATTTGTTATATACAATTGCTTTTATATACATAAAGTGAATAGAGTTTGATATATTTATATGTACAGTAGAAATGGTTTGTAACGACAATCCGGGAAAGGATTTAACTTCATATACGTCAGTTATTCTATTGGCGAAAAAAATAGGTTTTAAACATTTAGTCTTATGTTTACCGACAAAAACTGCGTTAACATTAGATTATAAATTTAATATAAATAATTCAGCAGTAAGGGAACTATTGATTGAATATGTAAACTAGACGCGTTGAAGGTAGTTACAGTCGAACCTTGCTAACTTGAACCTCTGTTTCACGACAAAATGCCTTATCCTATTATTTGCTATTAGTAAATATTTCTGTAACTCGAAGTTAAATTACTCAAAAATAATTATGGGTTTATACGCCAACGTTATGGTGGTTTATGGCGGTCAATGATCATTTACACTTATGGCGGCGGCATGTCAATTGAACTTAAATAGTATAGTATAGCATTCACTGTAGACATCGCACAGCGCATATTTTCCTTTTTTGAATATAATAAAGATTAAATATATATTACATTTTTTAGCTATTTTTGATAACTCAAATTATTATTAGTTTCCCCTCAACTTTGATTTACCGAGGTTCGACTGTAGTTCTATATTTTATCTTTTATATTATTCACATACAGGATGATTCTAAACATGTGTGGAAAACCTTAACCACTTATAGCTGAGGTTATTTAACATGTAAATTACCTAGTAATCTTTTAGTTCCTGTTCGATTTTGATAAACTTCATTGTTTTAGAAAGCCTACAGTCCAAGCTTACTTTCAGTCAGCTTGTACAATTGACTGTGAGAAGTACACCTGCACCAAAATTGAAAAATTTGGTTAAACAATTTGTAAATTAGGGTATATGTGGGCAACGAGATCGTTAACATGAGTTTTTTTTTGCGGCTTCTAAACTAGTATTCTGTTTTCCAAAAAAAAGGACTAACAATTTTTTTGAAAATAAAATATTTAAAGAGTTTCTTACACAAGTTTTCAATAGCAAATAACAATTTAAATACATACACCTAATTTACAAATTTTTGCGCAACAATTTTCACTTCTGGGTTTGCTTTTATCCACTTTTCACACATAACTGTACATTGTTCTTGAAGCTTGGACGGTTAACTTTACAAAACAACGAAGTTTATTAAAATTAGATATGATACAACAAAGTTATTTACATTTTAGTAAACTGATGTAAAAAAATTTTGAGCGCCATATCTATCATGTTACTAGGTAATGTAGGTGTTAAATAATTTTAGATATACTTGGATAAAGTTTTTCGCAAATGTTTAGAATCACCCTGTATATTATATTTATTTACTAACTTTGCTATTCCTTTTATTTCTATGCAGTATATCCAATCCAATTCTTGCTTATTTTTGGTAAATGCCGCGGAAATGCGGCTGCAGTCCGCAATTTATAAGTATATCTTTTTTTTCTCATTCATTCATACTACCGTTCCTCCCTCCCGGAACCGCTTTCGCATTACTTCCGGGTGTGCGGGCGTCCCATTCATGCAACATGCACCCTAAACTTAACTAAGTGAAGTGCGGTCGCCCCAGTCGGGATTCGAAACCTCGACCTATCGGACTGAATTTCGGTGTGACCCCGAGTGGCAGCGCGTATCCGCACTGCTCCACCGAGGCCCCACAATTTATACATTAGGCACTATCCAACTAGAAGACCACCGCCCGGAAAAATTATTTAGACGTTTTGAAATTTCTTCAAGAAACGATGATACATTTGTTAATTCCAAAAGATGAAAGTTCAGAACGATTATGAGCGTGGACAATCAACTAGCAGTGTTAGATGCAGTGAATGAAAATCCCCATATAGTCAAAGAGATCTAAGAGAAATGTGGGTATTAGTAGAATTTCAGTTAGAAGAATTGTAGAGGCAAATGTATTTCATTCATAACGTTACTTTAGTGCACAAACTGCATGAAAATGATCCTTAAATATTACAATTTTGTAATTTCTTTCAGAATTATCTTGTTATGGGCCCATCTTTTTAAGTTGTGTTGTGTTTAGCGATGAGGCAAAATTCCGTACTAGATACGTGTTATCCATTTTCAAAGAGTTTTTTTCTGTAAATGTTTGATGTGGTGTAGTAAGTAACGCTCATGACAGCTTAATGAAGAATGCTACTTGAACTTCTTACAAAACATTTTACCTGGGTTATTGGTACACATAGTACAATGTACGACAAAATCTTTGATACCAACAGCTGTCCTGCTCAGTACATTTTGATTGTTTTTGAATTACTTCAATAATGTACTTATTTGGAGAAATTTGATTGGAGGAGGAGCTGTGCAGTCGTGGCCACTAAGAAGTTCCGATATAACTCCATTAGGATTATTTGTTTGGGGGTACAACAATAAAGAAACTTTTTCTTAGTTTCAGCTGGAATATTTTATTATTTTTGGAAAGCGATTTTCTGTAATTGTACATATTTTGAGTTTTGTAGTGTTGTAATGCCTAAAGTTCACATTCTAAAGACTGCTTCTTAAAGCAAAATATACTTAGATTATATATAAAGTTTTGATGTCGCTATTTTAAATTCAAAAATTTTAGACACTAGAAAAAATCGCAATATTGTTCGGTAGAATATTTATAAGGGAATACAATAAATTTTCTTTTCTCAATAGAGACCCTGGTAGCTTCAAGAAAATTAATTAATAGGTTGTACAATTTATACCAAAATAAATGAAAAACCGCAGTTATGTTTATTATTCAGAGTATCCCAGGTAAAACAGTTCGCCTTGAATAATTTTGTAAATTATCAAATTTGAAAAAATCAGCGATATAGGTCAACAATAGTTTGAAGGGGGACGGACATCTTCTATCGTGTAAGGGCCGGTTCTACAATACACACTTATCTATAGAATAAATTTATCCTTGGAATAAATTCAGAATTTTGGTTTTACCAGTAGATTTAACCAGGGAATAAGAGCAATCTTGGTATAAATAACAGGTTAAGTTATACGGTGCGCGCGCTGGCAGATAAGACGCTTATTCCACGGTTAAATCGAAAAGTGGGGTTATATAGACGTGTTTGTTTATACAAGCGCAGTGAAAACGTCATTTTTGAATAGATTAGGCGCGAAAAGGAGTAATCTCATACATAATTATTTTTCAAATTTATTGTAAATTACATGTATACCTAATAATAATCTTAACTTTAAATATATACAACTAAAATAATTACAATACAATTAAAATAATACAAACTTAATAATATAATAATAACTTAAATTGCAGATGCTAATATTTTTTCTTTTATTTTTAACTCCGCTTGCAAAATTTTCATTTGCAGAGTATGTTTTTGGGCTTCCATCTTCATCCGAGCTTCCGATTCTTTTTTGGCCAGCTGTATCTGTCGCTGCACCAATTGCAATTTGCTCTCAAGCCAGTTCAGAAATTTTTTATTAGTTTCTGTGGTTGGAGAGCTGCGGCTTTTTATTGAAATACTGGTCTACGACGACTATTCCCAGATTGATCTAGTGGCTAATAGGATAAATTGTAATTCATGAACAGGATTTCTGGCTTATTAAAAAAAGCTTGCCGGAGTTGCAGAGCTGGGAGTAGAGAGGAAGCTACTTTCAGCAAAACAATCTTCAACATTGATTTTTAATGCTTCGGCAATGGGGTTCCATTTGGCCCAATACTCCCCACTTTCAGAACTGTTACCCTGTAATTAATCAAACAAAACATTGTATTAATTATATGACTTTTAAATATACCATCTTATGAAAACAATAAATAAAGATTTAGAATCAAACTTACAGGTTTATCATTGTCTTCAATTACGACTGGCATTTCGTCTGTATCAATTTCAATTATCTGGGGATCAGTTCCAACCTGTGGTAGCACTGGTTTGGAGTCACCTCCCTCTGCCCCATAACTGTTGTTATCTGAAATTCAAGTAAATAGTGGTAATTGTAAATGAAAAAAATTATTAAATTATTTTGTAATATTAATAAAATACACACCATGGTCGTTGCCAAACTCGTTTGCCATTCCTACAGCCCCTACACCCGTAATAAAAAGAATGCGGTCTGTCCAAGGGCTTCCCTTAACTTTCGTGGCAGCACCACCTCCTGTACGACGCTGCATCTACTTCACCGCAGCCACCTCCTTCCAAGTAGTTTTTTTTTTCAAAGGTTCCCACTTACTTCTTAGCATTTTTGCTGTTCGTATTTCGTGGGTGTTGCCATTAAACTTAACTGCAAGATTTTCCCACTCGCGGTCTTTTGTTTTATTAACCACTGCATCCCTTTTTTTTATTTTCTAAAACGTTCCTCCTTTCCTCCACTAACGAAACCAAAAGTTTAAGTTAAAACAAAACCGTTATTTTAAAATCGTTCACAGCTATAATAGAGATGTTTATTCTCTGTTTGCAGAATGTAAATAAATTTATTTAAGGTTATGTTTGTATAAACACGATTGCATTAGGCCTAAAATTTTTGGAGTATATGACAATTTATACCTTGCAGTGCAGCCAACGTTACACTACTACAGCATAAACCAAGAATAACTAAACTAGGAATAGGAATGCGTGGTAGAACGCTTACGATTATATACGCAGTATAACTTTTAGGATAAATATATTCTTGGCATAACTATACTAAGAGTTAAACTAGTATTGTAGAACCGGCCCTAAAAGTCATCTACCCTACTTCATCCGCATAGCCCTCGCCACCAGTAGGGCAGGTAACTTACATGGTGAAAGATGCCCTCATTCAAGCTATTGTTGACCTGTTTCACCGATTTATTCAAATTTAATCATTTACAAAGTTATTCAGGGCGGATTGTTTTAGTTGGGACATCCATTATTCAAACAAACGCCAAAAATACTATAGGTTTCGGTTTTAATTTTGTAATTTCTTGAAGAACCAAAAACGTTAAGTCAGAAAGATAATTTGATAATACGTTATTCGTTATATTAATACAATTTGGCTCGCTATATCGTTATATGAAAATGAAGAACGCCACACAGGGTCTAAACAAAATAACGATAAAAAGTGCAAAGTTTGAATCTTTACTACCAAACCAAACAGTAGCAAGTTCTTATTGCTCCCTGATGTTCTGAATAAATTAGATAAAGATATTTAGATTTATGAGATATGTTTCATGTAACGTATCCGTTGCCAAGATATGATTCAACTTCCACACACAATGTTGCCTGATTGTGAATTAGTAGAAATTTCAAAGATTTGTCATACGTACAATGAATCTTCTTAATTTTAAAACCACAAATGAATCTTAATTGTTGCTCAACCTGCTGACTAGCATTATTATGCGAATACTTTGATGCAATAGATATACTGTGATAATAATTATTGTTAGGTGCAAAGGTTTCTTTTCAGAAAATAGTAATATCAATATCCATTGTTATTTAAGCATTGGTTGTAGAAGATTGGATTGCTATCTTTCTATCCTATTTTCTTTACACCCTGTACATCAATTTTAATGGTAAATTATTTAGAATTAACTTCAAGAAAATGTTTGCTATAACGACAATATTGATTTTTCTACAATACCAACAATTTAGCGTTATGAAAACGGTTATACAGGATGTTCCAGTAATGAATCTTTAATGATTAATCATAGGTTCGATGCGATAGGACGATGTCAGCTAATTTATAAATAGAGCACCTTCTTATTTTAAAAATTATGGAATTAATGCGTTGGCACTTAAAAATATAAATTAGTGAGTCACGATTGTGATATTTGGGGCACTTATCTTAAAAATAATATAAAAATTAGCGTTTACGTATTCAAATACTTTTGTTGTAATGGGTAAGAATTGATTTTTTATGACGAGACTATATTTTTAAAGTTGTTTCAGATATATTGAAGGCTGTAACTCTGCAACTAAGCATTTTCGGACATATGTTCATATAAACGGTTTTTCTTATATTGATGTGGAGAACTCGCTTCCAAAGTTTAGGCAAACATTTTAGTTACACTTTGTATAAATTGTTCTATTTAGGTTCCAGAAATCAGTGCTTAGTGGGTGCCGACATGGTTATGGGATATCCTGTATATGATATAATCACAATGCTGTTTACAGATTCTGCCTTTATTCTTAATTTTTTCGTTATATGCAAGGTAGAACAGCAGCATAGCATGAAATCTTTTATAAACCATGGGTTATAAGTTATAAATGAAACAGTTCATTGTTTATTGAATTCTCTCCAAAAATTTTATTAGATTAGAAAATTTGTTAAACAACGGGTAGTTCTGATCTTCTATGTAAAACTGCCATACTGCTCCAGGTCCACGGATTTATACCGAGTTTAATGGCAAAGCATGGCGCAATAAATTACAGAAAAATTTTTGTTATAAGGGCATTGATTACAGCTATCTCCTCTTATTTATGGATTTTCCTGAACCGCCAACAGCTTTACGTGATAAAGAAATCTGTTAAGAGCGGTTAATTTTTCAGATTGATTAATGTATGAGTTATGACCGTATAATTACGATCGGTTTACGCTATTCGCCTGGATATGGTAGGTATACATTAGAGTTTTATATTCACATATACACAGCGGGTAAACACCATCGATAACCGGATTATGTTTGATTTATAGCGAGAGGCTGCAGGAGGCGATAGCAGGAGCAGGAGCGGGCTGCATCGCGATGCCGGCGTCCTCCCAGGAAATGAGACGCTGGCCGTCTCACCGCGCGATACTTCTTGCACTTATCGGCAGCCTCCGAATATAAACCCGGCTTTCAATTTATTTTAATAAATCTGCGAGAATACATCAACGCATGAATCCGAGCAGAGCACGATAAAGCCAACGCCTTTCTGATTATTCGTGAATAGATTCTAATGTTCGCCAAATTGCGTTTTCGAGATACACCGCTAGCGTTTCTTGTTAAGATCCTTCCATTTAAGATCGTGTTCATATTTTGGGAATCCACCAATCAAATCCTCCTGCTTGTACTCCAGAATTAGGTTTTTAGCGGATTTGAAGTTGCACTGTAACTAGAGGAAAATCAATCAATCATCTTTTCAGTGGAGAATTTGTAGAACAAACGCATTGAAAAGATCTCTGATATTGAAAAAATGATTATTACCAGATACGAGATGTAGTGCGCTACTTGTAGCAAATTTTTGTAGCCTTTTAAAGTAGCAGAAGCGAGCCCTATCGCGATGCCGGCGTCCTCTCAGGAAATGAGACTCTGACCGTCTCACCACTCTACTTGTAGATTTTTAAGGTAGTGCGCTACTTGCAGCTATTTTTTATTGATTTTTAAAGTAGCACGCTACTTGTAGCTGCCTTTTGTTGTTATTTAAATTAGCGCGTTACTTTTAGCTATTTTTATAGCGACTTACTTGTAGCTCTTTAAAGTAGCACGCTACTTGTAGCTTTTTAAAGTAGTGCGCTATGTAGCTATTTCTTGTAGTTCTTTAAAGTAGCGCTGTACTTGTAGCTTTTTAAAGTAGCGCACTATGTAGCGTTTTTTGTAGTTCTTTAAAGTAGCGCGTTACTTGCAGCTTTTTAAAGTAGCGCATTACTTGTAGCTACTTTTTGTAGTTTTTTAAACTAACCCGTTACTTTTAGCTATTTTTTATTTGTAGCACGCTACTTATAGCTATTATTGGTAGTTTTCGGAAAGTAGCGCGCTACTTGTAGCTATTGTTTGGAGATTTTTAAAGTAGGGTGCTACTTTTTGTAGTTGTTTAAAGTAGCGCGTTAAGGTTAGCTATTTTTTATTTGTAGCACGCTACTTGTAGCTATTTTTGGTAGTTTTCATAAAGTAGCGCGCTACTTGAAGCTATTTTTGTAACTTCTTATAGTAGCGCGCTACTTGTAGCTATTGTTTGGAGATTTTTAACGCGTTACTTTTAGCTATTTTTATTTGTAGCACGCTAATTGTAGCTATTTTTGGTAGTTTTCATAAAGTAGCGCGCTACTTGTAGCTATTGTTTGGAGATTTTTAAAGTAGGGCGCTACTTGATAGTGAGTTACAAAATATCAATAAATTTCATATTCTTAAAACTTCCCGTGTACATACGAATTCCATTAACCTGCGGAAAAGGGATAATATGCGATTATTAACGATTTTAATATTCTAACCTATTACATAGTTCGATTTAAACTCGCCTTTTTTTCTAAATGTTTTGGGATACCATGCCTTCGAAAGATTTAAATTTTTTTAATGATTTAAAACTGAAGTCAAGAGCGAATGCATGAATTTCTGCAGAAAATTGATTTAGGCCACCTGTAGCAGCAATACTGTAACCGTACCGGTTTTGTGGAATTAGTTTTGATTATATTAATTTTTGGGGCCGGTTACCTACATTTTTAATGTTGTCGCATATACGACTTGGACTTTCCGCTTGCTGCTGCAGAAATATGGAAGGCTTTACAATTATTCATTTTTTTGTAGCTGCTGTAACAATATTCACTCTGTTAATATGATGGCAAAATATTTTACGCGAACTTAGTATTGTGTACAAATCGTTTTGTGTTTGCCCTAGTCGAAAGCTGCCTTGCCTTTAAAGTTATAAGTTATTATAGTATAATAACAATTTGTTTACGGTGAACAGAGAAACTATTTGTTGTAGCACTACTGTTAATACATAGAATTGAATTATTTATTTGATTTTATTTTGACTTAAACCAAATTGATATTTCTTAAATCTGGAAACCCCTTTACGTAAGAGTGCAGTATAGGAATATTGTTAGAAAAGCGCTTTATTCCAACTTCTGTAAGATTATATTAACTATTTAGGCGTCGGTCGTGGGTTAGAGGCCAGCGCCTTAGACTTAAATGCTGAAGATCCGGGGTTCAATTACCAGTACTGGAACATCGAATTTTTACCGGGCGTTCTCCCTCGCAAGGCAAGGACCAACGCGCGAGGTATTCTGCTTAGTAAATCTTCTCTGGAGTAGAAGTATTTACATTTCCCGTGGTTCGGCCTACATTAAGCTGTAGGTCCTTTATGTGTATGACACTTTAAACGCGCAACATAGGCATAGGAGAGAAAATTGATAGGTCTTGTAAGAGACAAAACACTTCAAGGAGAAGGAACTTGTAGGTCCCCTTATTAACTAAATGGAGAAGTAGGGGCATTATGAGATTATTCACCAAAGAAATAAATTTTTTGGGGTTGTTGCAATGATCTTCTAACCCAACACAATATTTTGAAAATGGTAGTATTAAAAACATTTGCAGATTTTTAAATATGAAACCGAAAGTAAGTAAATTTGCAAAGCTTTGCATATGCTAAGCCAATTGACGAATTCCTGAAATTGCGTTTATTTAATTATGTTTTTCTCAAAATATTTTGAGATTTCCCTTCCTCCTTCCTCCTTCCTCCTCCTTTGTTTGCATCTTTGCCTATGGAAGAAGAGGCCAGTATAGAAATCTTTTCAAGAAGTACGTTTTGCAGCTATTGCAACAGAATATGCTAAATAAATACGTCTTGTTTTAATCTTTTGGGTTTTTTATTTTTTTTCTCATTCATTCATACTACCGCCCCCCTCCCTCAGACCCGATTTCGAATTACTTCAGGGGGGTGCGGGCGTCCTTATACACTAAACATTCATGCAACATGCACCCTAAACTTAACTAAGCGAAATGCGGTCGCTCCAGCTAGGATTCGAACGCCCCAGTCGATCGACTACATCTCGCTGTGACCTCGAGTGGAAACGCGTTCCCGCACTACTCCATCGAGGCCCCTAATCTTTCAGGTTACTTAAACCTGAAAACTCGATTCGTATCCGAAACTTAATCGTAGCGGAATATACAGGAGGAATCAAAAGAAAAATATTTACAAGATAAACTGTTTCCCGTTGCAATAGGCTTTAAAGCAATCACAAGTTTTAAAAATCTCATTTCACTTGGAAGATCAAGAGATTTTTGAACCCGAAAGCTCCAGTTTGTGTAAAAGTTACAAACTATTCATAAAATTGAGATGTTTCAGAAGAAGTAATTAGACCTGCATGAACAGAAATACTTTAAAGGGATACTTAATTTCAATTTATCCCTCTGAAGAATTGCAATTTCCTTTGGGCAAAGGAAACAAACCCCGTATTTACCATGCAGAAATGAGTTTAATAATACACAATAACGCATAAATAGAGGCGCGTTATCTGAGATGGGATAGCTATTATAAAACCGATAGTAATATGTAATTGGTAAAAGGCGGTCGTGATTGAATCACAGCGGCAGTCTTTTTGTCCGGATAGATTTTAAATTGAATTTTCTGTTGGCACAGTCCCCGCTGCGCCCTATCGCAGCTTTCGCCTTGTTCCTGATACCTTTTAGTGTTGCTATCGGATCATCTTAGTGCTCTCTGTAGTAGGCTGGTTCACTTACGACTTGACCATTGTCTTTCGGCCGTACCAGACCGTCTTAACGGGGTTTAGAGAAAGGAGCTGCTTTGACGCAAAAAGTGTCGGCCTCTATCTAATCAGAAACAATTTTTATGCGGCCCCAAATTATTTTAAAATGCCGATCGTTAAAAGCCAGATAAGCCTGCACATATATTGATTTGTTATCTATGCAAAAATTAACGATTTTAAAAGCAAACAATAATTCCGCTTATCTCTAACATACCTTGCTGGTGATGTAATGCATTTCCATAGAAGGTAGTGTGCATTCTAATTTGGCGATTGCTTATCTACGCTAATTAACTAACTGATTTATCTACCAATATATGTATGTATATAAAAATTACTCCAAATGTTTTATTTGTAGCTCCAAAATCCATTAATAGGTGATTTTTCAAACAGAATTACAAGGTTCAAGCCCGGCCCTTATAAATGGAGAGCAGAGGAAAAAATTGAAATGATTTAAAATGCATTCAGCGATTACCAAAGTCACGAATATTTCTAGTCGATTCCGGCTGATTTATCGAATGTCAGCCACTCTCTTACTGAATATTCATGATTTGAAATCACTGAGATCTGTGAATTGCATGTCCGTGGGGCATGCCCATATTTTACTAATAGATACATTCATTATTATCAGCTTTTGTTTTGCTGCCACTTTATATCAAGCTGAATATTTACGGAAGGTCGTTTATTATACTCGATAAACACCCAAATCTAGTTTCCCACAAATCAGATTTGGTTGAGAAGCTTATGATGTAAAACGATGTCGTGTCGTACTAGTTTATCTGAAAAATACATTTATGCAATTGTGGTTTTAAATCTTGGAAGAAAGGCTCCATCATTAGCGAAACCTGAAAAGCTAATTGGATCATTTTACTGACATCTTTATAACCATCTGATGGTGTATATCTATTTCGCCTATTGTCTAATCTAGTTGTGTAAGCATCTATTTTGCCTATTCTTTAGCCCAACATAGCTGTAGCTATAGTATTTTATAAAGTATTTGCAATAATTACACAGTAGAACTGTAATACACATAATACAAAACGTACGTCTAACCTAGCAGTACTTATTTTACCAATTTTCAAAATGATCAATAGTAAATGTGATTTATACAGTTTTAATACACTGGAAGGAGAGGCGTATTATATACGAGGTGTGTTCAATTGAAACCCGCTTTTGCTTTATAAAAAATGTATTCAACAATGTAATTACAAATAATTACCGTCACAGTTAAGACATCTATCCCATTGTTTTACTAACCGACGTATACCCTGCTCATAGATTTCTTGGGGCTGCTGATTGAAGAAGTCCTCTGTAGCTATCTGTACTTCTGCGTCAGATTCAAAATGCCGACCTTTTAACGCCTTTTTCAGTGGTCCAAAAATATGGGAATTGAATGGCAATAGATCCGGGCTATTGGGTGTATATTACTCTAAAACCTTCCATTTCTTTCGTTGAAGATTTTCTTTTACCACATTAGCAATATGAGGACTGGCATTGTCGTGCAGCAAAATTACTCTACGCCTAAGTTTTTCTGGACGTTTCCGTCTTGTTGCTTGATTTAGCTTGTTCAGAAGTTTGTACGGATTTGCATTGACATTTACTCCAGGTTACTTAAACTATCAAAAAGGGTCCTTCATGATCGAAAAAAAAATGTTAACATCATCTTGCCTGCAGAAGGTTATGCTTTAAACTTCTTCAGTAGTGGTGAACATGAATGTTTCCACTGCGTCGACGGTAACGTACTGGATGGCTCGTAGTAGTGGCACCAAGTTTCGACACCAACAACTATTGATAGAAGAAAGGCATCACCATTTTGCCTATAGTCTGTGAGGTGTTGCAGAGATAAGCCCATTCGCAAGCATTTTTGTTCATTGGACAAGAGACCAGGAATCCATTGCGAACTAACTGTGCTGTAGCCCAGATTATGAACAATACTATGGACAGATCCTACACTCGCACCAACAATTTCTGAAATTTATCTAATTGAAATTCGACGATTTTCTCTAATAAGGCCTTCCACAGGTCCCATATTTTTTTCTGTTAATGCAGTACACCGTGCGTCTGGTCGGGACTAATCCATAGTCCCCTCTTTTCCATTTTTAAATTTTCGGCACCATTCCATCATAGTTGGGTACGCAATACATGCATTTCCATACACTACTTGCATTTGCGTATGAATCGCAATGGCTGCACATCCTCAGCGCATAAAAGTTGTAGGACCGCACGCTGATCAAACTTGGACGGGTTTTCAGCAACAAACGCCATTTCAAAATCGAAGTCAGAATCAAATTCCAACGCCACAAACTTATTAATGTGTTGCTTACAAACACTACTAACATTAACAAACTCATTTGAATTATTGTTTTTGTTTTCAAGGGTAAGTTAATCAACGATGGGTTTCAGTTGAACAAACCTCGTAGAATGGAAACCCTTTACTACCTGTTTTCTATTCTAGTTGTCCCAATCAAGTAAATGTATTCAATGTTTATTCTTCCTAAAATTATCAATGCAATAATATTTAAAACAGAACCCCTTCCTAGGCTAGTGTAATAGAAAAGGACTAGTTCCTATTTTCTGAAATATTCTGACATATAAATGAAGTTATTTCGCTTAAATGTAGAATGAAAGCCTATTTCGCTTCTTTTCTAACATAGTTGTATAAGCATTTATTTTGCCTATTCTTTAGCTCATCGCAACTGTACTAATGCTATTTTATAAATTATTGTCAATAAATATACAGTCGAACTTTATTAAACGATCCATTTTTACGGAGTTAGGTTTCCCATACCGTCGAATGCAGCACCCATTGTCTAAACTAGTAGTACGATCAACAAGTTATTTTACCAATTTTAGAAATGTGTTATGTACATCTTTAATACATTAGAAAGAGAGGCATATAATTTAGAATCGAAGCTTTAACTACGTATTTTCTAATGTAGTTGTACCAATCAATAATTGTGTCCAGTTTCGCAGCTGTACTAATGGTATTAAATATATTATTTTCAGTAATTATACAGTAGGGCTGTATTGAATTATCAATTTGTATGGACTTGGGCTTCCTTTAGCGTCTAATACAACACCTAATATCTAACCTAGTCGTACGATTAACAATGTATTCTACCTATTTTCGAAATGCCCTTTAGTAAATGTAGTTTATACAGTTTTATTACACTGATAGACAAGCAGTATAATTTAGAACGGAAGCCCCAACTACCTATTTTATAATCTGGTTTTATACTCATCAATAAATGTATTGTGTTTTCAATCTTCACAGAGTTAGCATCGCCATTCAAATTAAAATCCATTCTATTTCTCTTAAATTTAGAATAAAACCTATTTTGCCTAATTTCTAACCTAGCTGTGAAGGCGGTGGTAATCTATTTTCAGTTATGTTATAGTACCTTAACGAGTTAACTCCATTAAAATTTAGAATAAAAATTACTTTCTTGTCTTAGCTTGGCATATGAAAACTGCCCTGATTTGGTCTGCCCTGAAGAATTTTATTAATACAAATAAGTCAATTAATATTTCCAGAGTAAGTTTATCAGATATAAAGTCCCAATAAAGTGAGAATGAATATGTAAATCTATTTGATGTTTTATAACGTAGTTGTACCAATGAAAGCCTAAACTATTTGATTAATTCAACTCCTAACCTAACCTTGATGAATTAAAGGTCGAGTTGTAAACTCAAGTTGCCCCTAGTCTGCGTGCACGTCATCAGTTATTTGGTGACGTCACACTTAATTACACTTATACAGCGAAAAATGAGAGTAAGCAACCAAAAATCTTAAAGTGTCCGCAAAATACGAATTCGTTTTGAGAGCGACATGTGAACATAAAAAACATGGGGCGAAGGAAACCAAATCCATAATTTTTATGTAGTTTCGTATTTTACACAGAAAATATGAAATATTAAAAATCAAACTCATAACTGTTACAACTACCTTAAATGATCGTACGAATAAATATGATTTTACTCCGTAATTTAACAAAAAAAAACGGAATTTTTTAGTTTTTTAGAATTGGCACTATCAATACTAAATAACAAGTAATTGATGACGTGCACACAGACCAAGAGCAACCTGATTATACAATATATTTTTACTAGCGGATTGCAATTATGTCAAACTTTACAGTAGCTGTAATATAACCTAGAAAAGGAGGAGGAGTTGTTAATAATAATGGATTATTCATTTTCACTTGACATGTAAGTGAAATTTGAAATATATAAAGGTGCAAGGTTTGGTGGAAAACGATAGGGGTCGACGAGAGCAATTTTGCAATTTTTATTTGAATATGATGCAACGAGATCAAACCTTTTATAGAAAAATTATTTAGTCGGACGAATGTACATTTAGTAATAATGGCATTTTTAATAGAAACATTCACCGATATTGGAGCCAAGAAAATCCAAGAATTATCGTAGAAAATAATTTTCAACAAAGATTTAGTTTGAATGTATGGTGTGGTACTTGGGGCGATCAATTAATTGGACCATTTTTCATTGACGGCAACCTAAATCAAGAAAAATACCATCAACTGTTGCGTGGAGAAATCAATTTTTTGGATGAGCTGCCTCTTGCAGATCTAAATAGACTATATTTTCAACAGGATGGTGCGACCCCTCATAACGCCCGAATAAACGTTGAATGGCTAAATGCCAAATTTGGTGAAAACTGGATCGGGACCCACGGACCAGTTCGTTGGCCTGCGCGCTCCCCGGATCTGACGCCACTTGATTTTTGGTTATGGGGTTATCTGAAAGATCAAATGTACTTGACACGCCCAGAAACTGTTGAAGTTCTAAGGCAGAGGATTGTTGATACTTGTCGCCAAATACCTACTAATTTTGATTGAATGCAAACCATGAAGTAATTAGAAGGTGCCAGTTGTGTATTCAGCAAAATGGTGGTCAATTTGAGCAGTACATGTAAATACAATTTGTAATAAGTACTTATTTCAGTGAACTTTTTGTTATGCCAATAAATTTACTTTGAAATTGTTTTCCACAGCATAATTGACGGCTTAGTAGAAAATGGAAGTTATTGTTGGTAAACATTTTATTTATTTTTTCTTGTTAATTTTGCACCAAAAGTTGACTTGTCATATATCGTTAAATTCAGAAAAAAATCTCTATTTGAAGTAACCAAAAAAATCATACATTGCCATTTAAAAAAAAAAGTTGACTGTTGTTGGACATTGAAGTTGAAGTTATAAAAACATTAAACTATGGTGTGCTTGTAGTATTTAAGGAACTGTTTAATTTATTTTTTGGTTCATAAAAATCGAACAATAAATAAGGAACCTATGGCTTGCGGCGTTTTTTATAACTCAGCCTGTATAAGTAGTTCTACGAGCTAAGACCTATGTTGGCTATTTTTCGATCTATTTTAAAGTACTTTCGGTTTGTAATTTTGTAATCTAATCTTCTTTTAAATCGTAAATGACTTTGCTTATCTAACCTAGTTTGGAATTTAAAGAAATTATTTAGCCTGTTTTTTAGGTATTCATGTGTCATATATTTCTAATAGTTATGTAGAATATTTAAAACAACCTTGGTAAAACGTAATGTAACCATAGAAATTAATTGCCAATTTTTAACGTAGTCATAGAAATAGTAAAATATTTTTTAAAATAGCCCTTGGAATAAATATTTGTTGTAGATAGCTATACATTTCCCAAGTAATAGAAAAATATGGGTATGCGGGTTAGACATTTTTACTTAATTGCGAACTAGAAACTAGTTTCAACTACAAATTAAAAATGGAAGCCTATTGTGTAACCCAATTGTGGTACCTACTAAAGGATTACGTTATCTATTTTTCTTATGTTATCAAACATGCATTGTGATGTTTCCACTGCTAAGTTTTCGAAGTTAACTTTGCATCAATACTTAAACTGATCTCTATCGCCTATTTTCTAATCTAATAGAAAGAATAAAGGCTGATTTTAATTATTTGCAAATATGTATACTGGAGATGATTTAGAATATATGTTTGTTATTGCCATCAATCTTACTTGCCCATTGGGGAACAACGAGACGTTATCTTTTTAATTTGTAATATTTAAAATTTATTTTTGCATTAACACATGGAACCTAACTTCAAGTATCACTTTAATCTCTGCAGAATGATAGCCTATTTCAAGTATTTTCAACTATGGACATTAGAAATGGATAAAATTATGCGGATATATTTCAGACCTGCCAAATTTTCCGTTTCACAAAACTGAAAATGAAGTTCTAATTTCCTATTATATTTATTATTCCTGTATTGCCTGTTTCTGTAGTGTTGGTTGGTTGATGGTAAAGAACAAGGTAGCCTATTGTACGTCATCAGTACGAATTTTGGCCATGTAGATTAGTTGACAATGGCACCTGACCTAGCCTTTGTAATGTACACAGATTTTAACTTTCTCAAGAATTCAAATTTTCCAGACCGCGTGCTTACTTATATCATGAGTTCAAAAAGTAATTACATAACGGTTGGCCATGGAATAATAAAAATAATGTCTAATGCAAGCTTTATATACCAATTGACGTTTAGGCACAGCTTTTCTAACGCCATCTAGCGTAAGCGCCAGTACCTAACCGGCAGTGTTAGGTTAAGTTACGTTGCATGGTAAATATATAAATAAATCAATTTTTGAAGAAATGAGTTCTATTATTTCAATTTATACGATAACAGTAAAACTAAATTACTACACTCTTAAACAAATCATAACAAGTAGGTAATCATTAAAATTGGAAATTATAATTGTTTTATTTCACAGGTACAGAAAAATAAACATAAAAACTAAAGAAGCTGTTGAAAATGACCACCGTTTTCCTGCAGACACAAATTTACTCGTCTTTTCATACTATTAAAAGCATTTATAAAAATTTGTGGAGTTATATTGGCACACTGTTCCGTAATTCGGTTTTGCAGTTCCTCGATATTGTTAATAGGGGTCTTGTATACATTATTTTTCAGATAAGGGAATATAAAGTAATCTAAAATAGTCAAGCCTGGTGATCTAGGTGGAAATTTTAGATTTGACCGTAAACTAATTATTCGATCGTCAAAAAATTCACGAAGGTAATTGAGGGTCTCTTGAGCGGTGTGGGGCGTCGAGCCATCCTGTTGGAAGTAGCTTTACTGGAGCTCATCCTCATGAACCTGATTAATAAATTCACGTACAATATTCCGGTATCTCTGAGCAGTAACAGTTTCGTGGAAAAGTATGGGTCCGATAATACGTCTTCGAGACACAGCAATCCAAACACCAACTTGTAACGGTGAATGAAAGATTCGCGAAAAGTATGCGGATTTGCAGCACTCCATAACCTCATATTTTGTGAGTTTATATACCTCGAAAGGGTGAACCAGGCCTCGCCAGAACAATACGCTAAATTTAGCAATTCTGATTGTGATCTGCTGGAAGCAACTCATGTAAAGCAAGAATTTTGTATGGGAACAGCATTAAATCGTTTTTGACAATAGCATGTCAAGTTTCTAATGATAAACCAGTCTCTTGCGAAAGTGTACGTAGTGATGTAGTGGGTTGCTCGTTCAAACGTTGACGAACATCATCAACTGTATTTTGAGTACAAACTCTTGGCCTTCCACCTCTATCTCTATGAGTAATGCTCCCTGTATCTCGCAATACATCAACACATCTTCTAAGTGCGTTTTAACAATCTCCTTCAAGGACAGCAATATCTGGAAATTGTTGCTGAAATTCCTCTAAACATGGCACCGCACTGTAAATCTATTCCGTGCTCTCGAACACCATTTCAAAAATATGATTCAATCGTAAATGTTTTGTGTTCTATTGTAAAAACCATTATAATTGTAACTTAATTGAATTTTCAATATAAACTTATGACAGCAACAACAGTGATGACAGTTAATGAATTTTAAAGCTTGCATTAGACATTACTTTTATTTTCCATGGCCAACCCTTATGGAATTACTTTTTGAACTCACGGTACTATCTTGCGATTGAAATCTGCTACGTGTCCTTAATCTTTAAGGGTGATTTATGTTGTTTAGATGAGTCATGTCTAGCGGTTTTCTTGTTACAACGTAAACTAGCCAGTTTACTAACTGCTTCGCATACTTATGAACATAAACATTGAGCTCCATCTAGAAGCTAAACGAAATCGAGTTCAAATGCAAGAAACATAATCATCAATATAGGAAACGTCGGAATTGTAATGTGCGAAAAGCCGAATGTGAAACAGGATGAGAAATGAATAAAAGCTGCAAATAGTGAAGAGTTTACCGGAGGACGAGGAGGAAAAGGACATGGGACGATTTATTTCAGGGAGACAGCAAAGCATAACATATTCCGCGCACGGTCGCGCTAAAATTCATTTCCTGGCGGCCGCCGTGTCTTCAGCCGCAGCAGCGCTGATCAGGAAACGAATCCGGCACTCGAAATGGAAAACAAAGCACTCCGACTACTTATCGCTGGCTCCATGTATGCGTTTATCCATCACGCTACATTAATATTACCTATGCCCTATCGGAACATCGCAGATTTAATTCGTGTGAGTTATAGGTAATGTGGCGAAGGGAGAAGTCCTCGTTAGGCATCCCCGGGTTGAAAACCCATACAAAATCTAAGCTCTGAAGAAAATACAGCCCGGTATTATCCTGCTTCTTATGCAGGAAGTTTTAGACTCCATTTCGCTAGTAAAAAATTGGTTTGTGGACATATTTCTCTGGAGGCACTCATGTGGTGCGTGACTTTCACACAAAGTGGTCCTGCATCACGAGACGACTGAAATTTGATTTGGTTCTGAGACACGCTTTAATTTCAATTTAGCGTCTAAGTGGTATACAAATGAGGTTTCGTTGATTGAAAACCGCTGACCTATCATTATATCGTAATATTCTATTAAACAATTATAAAACAAAATTTAATCCTGAAAACTGTTTTATACGGAACTTCTAGATAAACATCCTGTATAAACGAATTGTTTTTAAAAAGTTTACATTTAAACATCTAATAGAGTAGAATATATACCGTGCAATTGCTTTAAAAAATCAAACTACACTGACCACAACTTACAATCGCAATATTGTTTAAAGTATTGCATGAAATGAAGTACGTTTAACCATAGATAATGCTTAAAATTAAGTAAACCATATTTTATCCAAATTAACAACAATCACCGCAATTTAACAACAATCAACGCAAAAATAAAAAAAAAAATTCGAAAAATGAAAAATTGTAAGTTTACAAGTTCAGCAGGCTGTGTTTCCGCCTAGACTTGTTATGACAGCTTGACAACGACGGTCCATGCTTGAAATTAACACACTTAACTGCTCTTGTTCAAGATTATCCCATATTTCCACTAATGAATTCCCTAGGTTGTTAAGAGTTGCAGGGGGTGGTTGAAGGGATCGTACTTGTCTTCCGAGAATGTCCCAGAGGTGCTCAATCGGATTCAAGTCAGGACTTCTGGCTGGCCATTGCATAACAGGAATACCAACATCGCCTAGGTATTCTTGCACAATTGTGGCTGTATGGGGCCGAGCGTTGTCATGCATTAATTGGAAGTTGTCTCCGATGTATGGGGCATATGACACAACATGCTGTTCTAAGATATCTGTAATGTACCTCTGACTGTTTAAAGTGCCGCTGGGGAAGATGTGTAGGTCTGTGCGGGCCGTGAAAAATATGCCTCCCCATACCATTATTGAGCCACCACCAACTGCAGGCGTGGGAGCAAAATTGCATTGAGCATATCGTTCATTTGGACGTCTAAAAACTCGAATACGCCTATCACAACTCTCCAAACAAAATCTGGACTCGTCTTTGAACAAAGTACGTCTCCAATCTTCATTTTCGCAATTCAAGTGGATGCTAGCAAAATCCAATCTGTGTCTGCGGTGGTCTACAGTCAACTGTGGGCCAGTCGCTGGTAGTTTGGCTCCCAGATTTCCTTCCAGAAGACGTTGGTGAACGGTTTCAATGCTAACCTGCAAATTATGTACTGCTGAAAGTTGTCTTTGGAGGGTTCTTGTGGTGCTAAAGCGCTCTCTTAGTGCACGGATTCGAAGAAAACGATCTTCTACAGCGGTAGTAGCACGTGGTCGCCCTTGCCCTGGTCGCCTGTCATGTTCTTTAGTTTCTCTGAAACGCTGGATGACCCTAGAAATGGTTGTGTGGTTAACCCCAAGCCTGTCAGGCGGAAAGAATACCCTTCTTCAGACAAAGTAAGGGTTGGGACACACTTATCACGCCTTAAATTTCTTGAGATAGGTTGCATTTTAAATAAGACCGATCAAGCAATTGTTTGATGACAGCTACAAGGTTTGATCCGTTTTAAAGTAAAACGAAACTACAAGTAAATTATAAATGTGCATGTAAAATTGATTAATTTTTTTTAACAAGGTTAAAGATCTAGAAACACACCAAGAGTAACATGTGTCTATCATATCAGGTTTGTATCAGACATTCATTCCATGCATTTGGTTGAGGTAGATAGCGCACTACTTTTCTTTTATCGCAACATTAATAATTGGCGCGTTAATTTTTGGAGCAGTTTATTTAAATGTAAACAAATTATTTTGAATTTTTAAAATGGTTCCAAACCTCTGGAGTACTTCAATAAATTGGTATGAGAGAGAATATAGATTTCTTATCGCTGTAGGCTCGAAGGCCTCTGATTATTAAGTATAAGAAAAGCATTGTCTGTTTTAGACTTACAACGAACCTTATGATCAAAATACAGAATTTTCTTAGTGCAAATCTATTGGAAACGCAGAACCAACCTTATAAAAGTGTATTTTAAGATCATATAATGTGTTCGATCATATTTTCTTTAAGGTAAAAACCTACCGACTGTTTTATTTATTTACGTTTAAATCAACGACACTAAAACAGGACTTAATATGGTATCGCATGTCATTGTACAGATTGAAATTTGCACAAATTTAAATTAATTATATGTATTATTTAATATAGGACAACCAAAGCATGTGCAAAGGTCTGTAAAATACAGTTTTTCTATTTCGGTTTTATAAAGCCGTTCTAAGCGCACTGTTTTAGCTTAAAAACAGTACGTTAAGGAGGCCTATAATCGTACTGTTTTTAGTTTGTTTTTTTACGATGTTGGTAGTTCGATTTGAATTTGAAAGTTTGAAATGTCAGTTTTAGCCACCTGTCAGTGCTGCCATAAGTGTTTATAAAAACTCACTAGTAATCGATTTGACGTAAAATTTTCTACATAAATTTATTTAAAATACTCTTAAACTTTCTCAATAGAAAAAATAGTATAAAGAACACGTTTCATAAGACCACTTGTCGCACTCGTCCGTTGAAAAACTCGACGCTTCGCGTCTCGTTTTTCAAACTTGGACTCGTGCGTTAAGAAAAGGCCTTATGAAACTAGTTCTTTAATATACTATTTTGTTTCTTGTCCCATTTTAATAAACTCTGTTATTTTGGAAACCTAACAGTTCAAGCGCAATTTCTGGACACGCAAAATGTACAATTGATTGTGAAAAGTGGATGAAATCTGACCCAGGAGTGAAAACTTTAGTTTACGCATTTAGAAATTAGATGTATGTATTCCCACATAACTAAAGATACCGAAAAATTAGCTCAGAAATAGAAGGCACCAGTCAACTAAACGTTAACCTGTAGGTTAACTATGTCTCAAGTTAGTTAACCATAGAGCAACCTTAAGGCATTTTCAAGGTCGCTAAAAGATTAACCATAGAAGATATCCAAAAGCTAACCTTGAACGACATCTTCTGCTTAACCGTAGAAGATGTCCGAAAGCTAACCTTAAAAGTCATCATTTGGTTAACCAATGAAGATGTCCAAACGATAACCTTGAAAGTTATCGTTTGGTTAACCATAGAAAACGCCCAAAAGCTAACCTTTAAAGTCATCTTTGAAAAGTTATGCCATGTGGTTAACAGGTACACTATCCCAAGAAGGTTATCTTAAGGATAACCATATTGATGGCAAATAAGTGAACTGAGAAACGTTACTAAGAATTAACAGCTCATTCTATCAAAAAACACCGTTTATGTGTATCTGTAAGACAAGCTATGCAAAGAATGCTATTGCGGTTTGAAGATGATCATTTTATTTCTTATAGAATCAGTAAAAAAAAATGCATTACAAATGCACAAATTACATCAAATATAAAGAGGAATTCGTTGTAAATGTAACTGAAATTATACAGTGTGTCTCACTGTAGACAGCACCACCACAGTTTTTTGTTTACATATTATCGATTCAAAAAATTTCTTTCTTCTGATTATACCTCTCACTAAACTGTAATTTAAGGGTATGTTACTTTCCCTTCACGGTGAAATGCTAGCCTACTACGATTTAAAATATACAGCAAAATTGAAGAAGTCGTATTAGGGATTTTTTTACAACAAAATTTTGTTAATAAAAGTTGTTCAGAATCGTTCAGATAAGCTACATCCAAAATTTCATTACAAACAAAAAATATTGAAAAAAATTTTTTTTATAAAATATTAGTAGATTTTTGTTTGTAATGTAATTTTGGATTGAAGAAGTCGTATTAGGGATTTTTTACAAAAAAATTTTGTTAATGAAAGTTGTTTAGAATCGCCCAAATAAGCTAAATCCAAAATTTCATTACAATCAAAAAATATTGATGAATTTCTTAGAAAAAAATTTTTTTTCAATATTTTTTTACTGTAATAAAATTTTGGATTTGGCTTATTTGGGCGATTCTCAACAACTTTTATTAACAAAAGTTTTGTTGTAAAAAAATCCATAATACGACTTCTTCAATTTTGCTGTTTATTTTAAATCGTAGTAGGCTAGCATTTCACCGTGAAGGGAAAGTAACATACCCTTAAATTACAGTTTAGTGAGAGGTATAATCAGAAAATAGAAATTTTTTGAATCGATAATATATAAACAAAATACTGGGGTGGTGCAGTCTACAGTGAGACACACTGTAAACGAAGTCATATTAACGAAAATATAACATACGAATTGATTATTCGGATTATATTCAATCCCTGCAGCTTGAAACTTTGATGGGCACCTATCCAGCCTAAACCGACAATGATGGTGTGTCACCAGCATTGAACAGATCCTTCTAGTTGCATTCCCAACGTCGTTACCACAAACCAATAAGAGTTTAAGCTAAAAATGTCAACTGACAGTTCCTGTCGCATTAAAATATTCAATTAAATTTAATGGTATAAAAGAAACACGTACCCTAATAATTATTGGAAAGAAGGCGCACACTAAACTTGGCCTGTAACTGAACATAGAAGCTACTTTTTTGAATAGTATGAGCATTGTCCTTACTTGGCAAATGCTAATGGTTAAGAAAGAAACCCCGGGAGATACAATGTATGTCTTATGCCGCCCAACCGTTCGCCGCTTAATTTATTTTGTGGACCGTTCCATATTTATGTTGTAATATTTATTGTCATTTTATTTAGAAAATGGAAAAATTATCACTTAACAGCATGTAAATTTTGCTGTTAAACCCGCAATGCTAAATTACGGTATGGAACTGTTAATCCCTTATTTTACTTATCCTCTTCATAATGCTTAAAGTAAATTCGTTTCTACTCGAAAGACAGACAACGTAAGTACTTACGACTAATTTGTAAAGATTCTAGAATATTCTTCCAAATTGTTTTTTCTTTTGTGGATTTATTTGAACAAATGCCGCAAGAATTTAACGGTCACCTTATACTTAGGAAACGATTAGTGACTCATTTCTGTAAGTGAGTAATTGAAAAATGGGAAATAAACAATAACAACATAACATTTAGATTGAAGTTGTAAATATTTTCAAACCCAATTGCAATATACTTAGTTATTCACAACGGTCACCTTATGCTTAGGAAACGATTAGCTACTCATTTCTGTAAGTGAGTCATTGAAAAATGGGAAATAAACAATAATAGCATAACATTTACATTCAAGTTGTAAATATTTTTAAACCCAATTGCAATATGCTTAGTTATTCACAAACCCAATTGCAATATACTTAGTTATTCACAACGGTATGTGCAACTTACTATGGATATCTTTTAGCAGCACTGTACAAGTAACTATTTGTTAACTTATAAAACCTATTATAGAGCATGTAACCGAAAACTAACTACCATAGGTCGCTTTGAAGATTTGCAGATATAATGTGCACTTGAAAGTTAGTCAACAGCCATCCTTTCCGGTTGCGATAAAGTTAACTATTTATAAAAACTATTTCTCAACTTAAAGTTGAACGTAACGGATACTGTACTTTGGTAACCACTACGCATGCAGGACGCGTTTATTTTACCTGCAATAGGTCATCTTTCCTGGTTAAGAAATGATCACGTTGTAGACAGTCAGGGTTAACTCAGATTATGTGGGATTTATATTGTTATTTCTATTCGAAGCTTTGTTATAACTAAATTTCGAAAAACTTTCTGAAAAACCTGTGTTTTGGTAAACCATTCTAGTTCAGATGATGGAAAAACACTTAGGTTAACAATCTTGTTTTCAAGATATACCCTAATTTACACATTTTTAAAACAACTTTTCACTTCTTGGTGATTTAAGGTTTAATTATCCTGAACTGCATGGGGTTGACGTTTTTCGCACATGTTTAGAATAGTATGTACTATACATTTAGCATGTCCCTTAAAATTAATTTCGTTATGGCTAACATATACGCAAAACAATTTTTGTTTTACAGCCAATATGTGAGAGATGTCATCTTTCTAACGATTTATGGAACTTGGGACTGATACGGGAAATCAAACCAACGTAACATTTTATTTGAATATGCACATAATCATACTGATAACTTAAGTAATCATAGTCTTAACATTTTGGTAGGTATGTGTGACGATTGCTCCTTGAATGAGTGTTGTTTTGCTCACTCTCTTTAATGCTCCATACGGCAGCAAATCATTTTATACGAAAGAGAAGATTCTCGAGAGAAAAAAATAGGATTTATCCGTGAAAGACTGTCAAATCAACTTTTTTCCAAACGGCAGCTTGGTAATAGCAAGTATTGGTGGGAGTAATAAAATGATTAAATTCATTTGTAATCACTAAAATGTTTTGGAGTGGTTGAAAGGCAACGAACTTAAACATTTTCCAAACAAACGCAATAACAGATAGTAGCCGACGGATATTACCCAGTGCCGCAAGGAATGTTTTGGTTGGTGATGTAGAAATAGACTCTAAAATTAAATTTCTTCGCGTTGTATAAGAGAATACGCTAATTTTTGAAAAGCATGTTAGTTGTTTTGTAAATGACTATATTAAATATTTAGTCGAAAACATCAATCTACAAGTTTACCCCAGTTTTTTTAAATTTTGCTTATTTTTACAACCACGATTGGGATTTGCAAAACCTGCAAAAATTACGACGTTGAGCAATGATATTTAGCTTATATTATAATGTCACCATTATTCTAATATTACAAGTTTTGCTGTAGTTTATTATTAAACATCAATTCAATACTGTCAGGTTCCAATGATTATTATTTAACTAAAAAAAAATTTACATAACACTGGTGATCGTAGCTATGGAACAAAATATGTAAATCATTTTAAATTAGTTAGCCTTAACAAGAACGCCTGCTCACAGAAAAATGTTATTATAAAGGATTAAAATTAATAACGAATTGCCCAGCAGAGGCAAACAGGCAACCCATTCATCTTTATTTCGGAAGTTTATGTTCTAACTACGTAAAACCTATTTGTTAACCGATATAATGTGTTCAGCTTTTTGATGAGCAAACCAAATTACTTCTTAGTTACCAAATGTTCCTTAAAAGTGCGGATTTTTAACATGAATGAAGTTGTTGAAGAGATTAAGTTGGCATAGAGATTTAAGTGTTATATCAAAGTTTATGATACAAAATCTGCCAGTTCAGCAATCGCAGCATAGTAAGAAGAACCGTTTATTACTGTGTTCAAATTTTTTCAGCAGAAGGTAACCTGGAAGAAAAATATTTCTAAATAAAGTTCCAAAATGTTAATGAAACTGCAAACAATTCACCGAATTGGTTTACTTTCGAAGACTATACCTTGATAAAGAAGTATTTTTGGACTAATACTATATTAATTTTATTTTCCTATGTTGGTAGTGCTAATTCATTCATAGGAATAGTAAATACAATAGATAACTCATTTGTTGTCAAACTAGGGATATTAAAATTGGAAAAGTGAAAAGATTGACATAAAATATAATAGACTGATGCATTGATAGTACGTTTATGATTATGTAGGGGAATTGTTCGGTAAATTCTAAGATTACCACAATTTCTTGTACGATAAAAATGACGCACAGTTACCTAATTTATATGAGTGACATTTAGTATTTTTGATAATGTTACCGTTATGTTATATAACGTTAGCTTATTTGATTATTTGATGAAAGTGTAAATGTTTACAGTACCCAATATAATTATTTTTTTTATTTAATAAATATATTGTTCCTAGCCGTAGTCGGCTAACCTACAATTTTAATCTGAGTTTCTTATAACTAGATACTTATGTAAGATTTCCCCATTGGTATCTCTTAGTTCCTAAAATGAAATACAAGCTTGATGTGTTACGCACAGAATCACTATGCTCTGTAACACTATACCAGGTCAGAAGGTTTGACCCTTTTGAGTCTTCTGTTCAAGTCGGCTTTATGCAATAGTTGTAAATCTTCGGTACTGATGTGGGCATGGAATCTTCCCTCGTGCTATTCTACAAACTTTTTTATTTCTTCTAGAACGTTTGGAATCTTTAGATCTCTGTGTAAGTGAACAATCTACTAATACCACTTTATTTTGAAATACCTGGATGTATCTATGTTGCTTTGGGCTGCACATTCCCATAGTAAAATCCCAAAGGTCCGTATGGGTTCTAGGATTTTTGTACAAGAGTAACTTATTATGGACACATAATTGTGATTTTCTGTCAATCAGCCAGTAAATTTTTTTGTATTTGAGATCAAGTTCTTTCTTTTTCATCCTTATGTGTTCTTTCCATCGGAGACGGATATCCAGATTCATTCCCAGGTATTTAGCTGTGTCGCAATGTGGGATGTTTGTATTGTTTATTGTTATCGGGGAATATTCGTTCCGCTTATAAGTTAAGTCAATATGCTCCGATTTGCACTCTTTGATTCTTGTTCTCCATCTGTTAGTCCAGTCAGTTACTCTATTGTACGCTTCTTGGAGTTTATCAGCCGATTCTTCGTTGTCATTACCTACTACCAATATGGCTGTACCATCAGCAAACGTAGCGACTGTGACGTTTTGAGCCTGTGGAATGTCGCTAGTGTACAGCAAGTATAGAATGGATCCCAAGACGCTTCGTTGGGGTATGCCTGCATTAGCCCTTCGTGCCAGAATTTGTCAAAAGCCTGGGCTACATCTAAAAATATGGCTGAGCAGATTTTCTTTGTTTCCTACGCCTTTTCAATAGTGTCCGTTATTAGGTGGTTGCTTTCACTAATTGGTTTCAGTCGCTTCAAGAGCAGTTTCTTAAATTAGTTTAACATTATTGGAAGTAGCGAAATGGGTCTGCACGATGAGACTTAGCTGGGAAGTGTTGCCTATTTAGCAATCATGATTACCTCGGCCATTTGCAGACGTCCGGCATATGTTTCAAGCGGAATGCTGTATTTAGCAGGTAGGTAAGTTTTACCAATGCTTTCCTAGGCAGCTTCTTAAGTATTTCTTCGGTTATGAGGTCATATCCTGGTGCATTTTTCGAACCATATAGTTTGAGGAAATTTTTGACTCGGCAGGCAAGCTATAGGCTAATCCCTCTCTGACTATGCTGGATGTTATCTCTAAATTGACAATGCGGTCAACCTGCAAAGTAACATTAATTTTGGCCGTTTCAGAATTCACGGATGTAAACCAATATGTAATATGTAACAAGCAATTAAGTGGAAAAAATGTAAGCAACAAAAAGACGATATATAATTTTATAAACTGCATCTAACAATGAAAATTTCTCTCGTGAGTATGTGTATTGAATAGGAATATTTTTGAGAAAATGTTGACGTTTAATATCAAATACACAGAGAACACAATGACAGAATTATTAAATCAGATTAGTCGTAACTATCAGGGAGGATGCATAAAAATTAGGTTGCAAGATATCGTAACATAATTTACAATGTTTTGCTGTATGCAAAAGTTATGACCAAATAGCTTCAGGCGTGCTTGCAGATAAACAAAAAATACAAATGACATTTATTTGGACGCAAAAATACGCTTAACGAAAATGCTACATCACGAGAACAAGCAGTTTATTTACAACAACTGGTAATGTTATAAAAATCAAACAGGTCAATAGACTAGAACATGGGAAAGTAATTAAATATCAAAAGAATACGCTAACTCATCGAGGGTGCTCTGCATAGAGTTTTAGAATATTTCCACGCTAAAGTGGGTCCCCATACATTATATTTACCGGATTTCGCTCCATGTAGCTTGTATTAGCGTCAGCAAATCATGAAACGTCTTTGAGGTTCTTATTTTAAATATACTCAGGAACTGAACGATACTCTGTTAAGTATTTAAAATACCATACAAGATAAATTTAGTCAGTTATGTAATGGAACCGAAGTATCCAACACAACAGAAATTGCTTTCAATGTAGTATTTGCTTCAATAACTTTGATTTTAGGACAGCTTTAGAACTTACGGAATGATCACCGTACAAAGATATGGACAGATTCAGCTTTGCGTACTCGTAGCCTGTTAGTAATTAATTAAGGAATTTCGAGGACGTTAAATGTCACAACAATTAAATCTTATGGTGTCATAAAGCTACATTGTCTAATAGCGTAATGAATATTAATAGTTTTAGCTTCTAAATGCAATTTATAATACTGAATCATTGCAAAATCTGATTGCATTGTGACAACCATATAAATGTTTAATGTTCTAGTTAGTAGCATACAAGTCACTTTATGATCTTGAAAACATAAACTGGAACGTCATATAATGCGGTAGCACCATATTACCCAAATTATTATACACTATTTTTGAAGGAGAAATACCCTAGGGGAGAACACTTTGATTGGGTTGCGGCCTAAACGTTTAATATATTTAATCCTACCCTAACTTCTTCTAGAAATCTACGGAACGGGAACTGAAACCTACAGTAACACATAACTGGGTTTCATTAAATCATCAATTTAGAATTTTAGCAAAGGATTTTTATAAAATAAATGGAAATATGCTTTAATGCTTGTGGTCAAGATACCTAAATATTAGATTATTAAGATTTGATTAAGTAATTAGTAATATTATACGAAAATAGCATATCCAATGCGAAGTGTGTAAATGCTTTCATTACAATTTGACTTTTTAAATACCAGTAGAACTTTACTGCAACATATTTCATATATGCGCCCTGCAGGCGGTTCATATATTTTTCACTATAGTATCTAGTTTCATATGCTCCCAATTCAGGCGGAGGTGGAATAGCTTCCTTGATATTAACTTCTAAAGTTTTAATATTAAACCTTCGAGAGGTACTATTACCTTATAATAAGCCTATATTATTTACTAGAAGAAGTAATAATAGAAATATTTTATTAATTTGGTGCATCTTTACTTCATTAGGTACAAGTTTTTATAAACCCACATTGGTTATTCATAAACTTTTATATCTCGAATCTTATCTCATTTTATTATTATCACATAATAATATAAAAAAATAAGTCATTACACTACACAGGCTGGTGGATTTTTGGATGCTTACCATTGGTATCTCGGAAACGGTAAGACATACGAAGTCGTTTTTCATGGTGATTGAGAATCTGGAAATCTTGAATATTTTGCTTCGTTCCTCATTTATCACGAAAAAAGTGAATATTATGATTTCAATCAAACTTGGTAACTTTCTATTTTTTATCACTCTGACTTGAATGATCTTGACAGAAATTCTCTAGGCCTTCTAAATATCAAACTGGGATAGTCAACTTTTTTATTTCTTATGGTTACCACATTGGATTTTCTCATCATTCGATAAACAATTGCAATAATAACTAAGTTACAGATTGTGTTACTACCTGTACTTTAAACTTCTTAAATACTGCAATTACCATTAGTAATACTTCACAATCATGAATTACATCAGCAAGATTGAGTTGGTCATCACAACGCCCACATTGTTCGAGACTACTTTAGATGTACGTTTTCTAAATTCATAGCTTTTCACGTTTGGTCTTGCTCATTAGCCTCCACGATCGCCATGCCCCTATGGATTACTTTGTATTGGGCAATGAAAAAGACGTTGCTTATTCAACCCTAACAGAAAAAAGCGGATATCTGTTCCTTAAAATCGAAAATGTTTCTGATTTTATTCCTAGGCAGACTATCCAAAAAGCAGTGAAGGAAATGTATTTGGGTATTTGTGTCATTTATAGTACATTACATAACTAGCACGGAAAGTGCGTGATTATCATGGGAGTGAAAATTTTGAAAGTTAATAAAATGTTTCTACAGAAACTTCAGTCTTTGGATGACATAGGTAAATGTAGGCTGTATATTGCCAATACTAAGGTAAAATCAAGTCAAATGTAATTTGTAGAATGTTCCATTAAGAGCTTTAACAACAACTTCAAAATACCTCCCTATGGTGACTAATGAGAAATTCAAAATGTATTAAATATTAAGGATTGAAAATGTACGACCAGAATATACTTACACTGACTATTCGCCATGTTAAACTGAAGGCAAATCTATTCTACCTATACACTTTCTTAAGAGAATTTTTTTGGTCTTTGTCTCTCTACAGTCCTTTGGCGTGGCCACCTTCTATATCTATGGCGTGCATGTAAAGATATCTACAACAACATAGGCCATTTATTGTTCAAATGTCTTGCACGGCTTGTCCAGAGAAGGTGCTCGCGGCAGAATAGAATCAAGGTCCTTCAACGTTGCAGTCCATCGCACTAACCACTGCGCCAGGGCCGCTTTTTATGTTACAGTATTACACAATCTAGTCGCAACAATTTTGTATCCGCCTGTCTTCGTCCTGCAAATCTCAACTGACTATGACTTCCTCAACTTCCACATCCCATGTCCTCCTAGGATGATCTTTTTTGCTTCTATGTGGAGAATGCCCTACCGTAAATTATTTGGTCATCTTTCAACTGGCATTCTCTGCATACCACTTCAATCTCTTTATCTATAATATCCGTGCCGATACCCATTTCCTCTCTTATATCGGTGCTTCGAACACTATCCTGCCTTGAGATTCCGCAGCACGTTCTCCAATAGTATTGTATAAACCTATTTCTCTTGTTAATTTTCTGTAGTTATTCGGTGGTCCATACCATACTATTCAAACATTTGATTCCCTCTTTTCTTGATCATTTCTTCCACAATCAGTTATTCTGATACCTAAGCACAAAATTTTTATATTTTCATTGTGTCGTTGTTAAATTTCAAGTTTTTTCCTGTGACATCAACGATTAGATATTCAGTTTTAGATGTGTTAAATGTCAGTCTCCGACGCTTTTACTCGTCATCCAGTTTACGAAGCATATAATGGATATCGTCTGCATCTTCTACCATTATCACTTGGCAGTCTGCAATATGCAGAGTGAAAGACTTATCATAGACAATTGTAACATCTACATAGCAGCACTGTAATATATTTGACCTTACATACAAAAAAAGAATAAGATTGAGTATCTTCGCATCCGTAGCTTGTAAATCAAAAAAAAAGACGTTCTGGGCTGAAATCGATCAAGGTGTTGTTGTAAAACTTTAAGTATACTAATTATAATCCTCAAAAATAACCGCCCAAATATTAATTTAGATCGAAAATATGACATTATTTACTTCACTCAATAAGTACTGAAATTATAGTACATATTATTTAAACTAACAATAACAATACGGAACGAAATATATGGCAGTAACTAAGTATTGTGTATCTATGATATGAAAATATAATTTCTGTTAAGTTAGTATGCATTTTACAAATAAATAATATTTAACACAATACAAATGTCTAATACTTAGCATTGATTTAGCTTTAATAAAAAATATAATTCTTGCCTTAACACGTTAAGCGCCACCATAAGATTGATTTTAATTTCCCTGTGAGCCATGCATTTTTTTTTGCGTTTATGTTATTGTACAATTGTTGCTAATGATATACTATGGTGCGATTTTCTTGTTTTTCTCGTAATTGCTGAGTAATTAGCGTGCATCTAATTAGATGCAGTGGCCGACAAGTCAAATCATGGTATATTTGGCCATATGCATTTTCTCAGATGCACGAAAAATGCATGTTGAAACATGCAAAAGCGTCATTGCAACAGAGTTGGTCACTGTTTAGTCGTACTCTGTCGGTTGTGGTTGATGTGTGCGGTTACTGCGTGCTACAATAATGGCTGGTGGTTATGAAAAAGAACAGGAACGATTAGAAAAACTACTGCAAGAGTTTCTTTCTGATGAAGACGAAGACCCATATGCTAATATAGACTCCTCAGACAACTATGATCCTGAAGGTGAAGATTCAAGCGAGCACTCGTCTGAATCTGAAGACGATTTGCCCACCAAAATTCGGAGAAGTGTAATTTTTTTATTTATAAGTACATTTTGACTAAACTATGTATATGTACAGTTGACGTAGCTAGACGAAGCAAAAAGATTTCGACGATATCATCAGCACCTTCAACTTCTGGAACCAATATTTCAAATAAAAAGAATGTGATTTCTGATTCATCTGATGAACATTCTGCTGATGAAGGTCCTGAAGATAATGTGCCACCCGCTTTTACCAACATTGATCGCGTGATCGACGACGTAATTGCTAATGCCATAATGGAAAATAGTTCAGATGAAGAACAGGAAGTTTCTGTAACTTGGGGAAAAGTAGATGGTAAAAAGTTACAAAATTTTCAGTATACGGTACAAAACGGTGGAATTAATATGAATGTTATAAACAACTCTAATCCCACAACTCCCTATGAGTTCTATAAATTATTAATAACAGATGAAATAATTGCTCACATGGTAGAACAAACTAATTTATACGCACAGCAGTGTATAAACGCAAAAACCCATTCGCTTCATGCGCGTATAAAAAAATGGGTAGATACTACAAACGCTGAGTGGGAAACATTTCTAGGAATGATCTTTTGGACGGGATTATGCAAATATCCCCAAATGAGAGATTACTGGGCACGTAGACCATTGTACAAAAACGAAATCTCAAAGCTAATGTCCAGAAATCGCTTCGAACTGCTAATGAAAATGTGGCATTTCAACAACGAGGCACCGTCAACGGGACGCTTGCATAAAATATCTCCTCTTATAAAGCTTCTAAAAGAAAGATTTCAATTATTAGTGACACCGTCAGAAGAAGTTTGTATTGATGAGACTTTAGTGCCATTTCGCGGCAGGCTTATTTTCAGACAATTTATTCAAAATAAACGCCACAAATTTGGTATAAAGTTATTCAAACTTTGCCTAAGCCGTGGTTATACCTATGATCTGAAAGTCTACTGTGGAAAAGAAACCGATGAGAATGTGAAGAGTGTATCGGAAAAAGTTGTTCTTACACTAATGGAAAATTGTTTGAATGAGGGAAGACCTTTATGCACCGACAACTATTATACCAGTGTCTCGTTGGCGCATGAATTGTTGAAGAAAAAAACTCATTTGGTGGGAACTTTACGAAAGAATCGAAAAAATAACCCAAAAAAAGTAATTGCCACCAAACTGCGCCGTGGACAACACATAAGCGAATAGAGCAACACTGGTTGTGTTGTTACAAAATGGAAAGATAAAAGAGATGTGCTAATGCTAAGCACAAAGCATGATGATTCTACAGTAACAGTAATGCGAAAAGGCGTAGAAGTTGAAAAACCTAAATCAGTTTTGTATTACAACAAGCTGAAAGGTTTCATTGACTTGTCAGATCAACTGAAGTGGTACGCACCGTGTCTTCGAAAGGGAGTCAAATGGTATAGAAAACTATCGGTTGAAATGTTGACAGGAATGGCTGTGGTAAATGCGTACATTCTCTTCCATGATGTGACTAAAACCAAAATGAATATAACAAGGTTCAAAGAAGAAATAGCGGAAAAGCTGTTGAAAGTAGATAAGTCAGAAAATCGAACATACGCTGACGTAAATCATTATTTGGAAATGACTCCGAAAAAAAGTCGTTGCACAACGTGCTATGCAAAAATAAAAATACAACAAGGAAGAGTAGTTGCACAGAAGAAAACACCACAAACTCATTATAAATGTGTGCCGTGCAATAAATATATGTGCGTGAGTTGCTTTTTTCAAGTACACTACAGTACATGCAAATAATCTGTAATTCATTTATTTATAAGTTTTCATGTATTATTTTGTTAGTCAGCTTTTATGTTTATTTTACATTTTCTAACATGTATTTACCGTTTTATATGTTCTATAAAGAATAAAAATTTATTTTATTAAACTATTATTACATAAACTTAGGATAGGAAAATTTGGAGGCCATTTCAATGGTTAGCCCACCGGGCCACGTACTTCGAGTGCTTTAATATAGAGAATGTGCATCGCTCGGGATGCTATAGGCAAGTAAACCTAACCTTGGCTGAGCAGACACCGGGATACACGCGGCTCCCTGAACAAATTCATCGTGCATCATCCTTCTGGGTACTCATGGCGCTTAACGTGTTAATATTACGCTATAATGCCTACAATTATTTACTTCTTTTTCTTCTTCTTCTTTTATGTACAAACTGAGCCTGTTTTTCCTCGCGCATTTGTAGTGTGTTCATCGATTATGATAATCAATGTTCTCTTCAACGCTTTGGTGGTCTTCCTACTTCTTCTATGCCTCTAGGTTTTATATTGCGGGCGATCCGTATTAAACGGTTATTTTCTGCATTTTATGCATGGCTGTCCCATTCTATTCTTCGTTTTTTACTGAACTATAAAACTTTACAATATCTACTATTCCACACTGTTGCCTTATATCTTGATTCCCCATTCTGTCCATTCCGGTTTCTTCGAATATTTTCCATAACGTATTTATTTTTACTACTCTTAGTAACTGTTTAGTTTTCCGTCTGACATTGTGTCGATGCCCCTTTAAACACCATATGAAAAGGTAGGTCTTACTAGTATTTTATATACTCTTATTTTACTATCGATAAATACTTGTTTCTCTATATTACATCTCTGAAATATTCAGATACTCTTGTTCCATGTGCTGCTGGATTTGTTACTTCTTTATGTACAATACTTGGAGCGTATTTAAAATTCGTATACAAGGAAATGGCTCAGTGGTACGACAGCCAAGCTTTGGAGGAGGAGGATAGATGGCCTAGTAGTGTATTTAGATGGATGTCTCCGGGAAGGAGAAAAAGAGGACGACCCAGAAGATGATGGAATGAAGGGATAAGGAAATCTATGGAAACTCGGGACTAGAAGAGGACGATGCCCACGACAGAATGCGATGGCGTTTGAATACAGGAAGGCAGCTTGCAGTTGTATAAACCTGATATACACTGTGTCTATAAAGTAACCCCCCCCCCAACTAATTTTTGAACGACTTGATATTTTACCACAATATTTGGTGTGCTTTAATGGGAAATTAAATATTATTTTTTAGCCCATGATTAAATTTTCTATCGTTTAAAATGGCGGCTGGGCGCCATTTTGAATTTTTATTTTAAATAGAAAGGGGGGTCGAGTGACACTTCATTTGAAAGGTCTTTTAATTCTGCGTCTGATCCTAGAGTTTCAGAGAAAAATATTCAGCCAGCACAAAATTACAAATGTTTGAAGATAAAGAAGTCTATTTAAAAAACTAAGAATTACAGCAAAAAGAAATGAACTTAAGTGTTCAAAATGTTCACCATTCACTTCTTGGCACATAAAAAGTCGGTTATGAAATTCCTGCCTTACATTTTCATAAGTTTCTGGAGTGATATTTCTGCAAACTTCTGTAATGCGTTGCTGCAGTTCTTCAATTGTTTCTGGATTTTTTTATCAAGTAGGTAGTCCACTTTTTCATTTGTTTTTTTGCTGTTTGTTGTCATTTATAAGCTAATCTTAACTACAACTGTCAAGTGTAAATTCGGTTGGCATTTTCACTTAAAAATATCTACGTTATTGTAAATTTAGTTCATTATTTCGTCTAAAAATGCCTGTTTCTGACTTCCTCAACGGACATTTTCCTGGAAAATGGATTGGTAGGCGGGGGCCTGTGGAATGGCCGGCTCAGTCCCCAGATTTAACCCCTTAGATTTTTTTCTATGGGGATATCTGAAATCAAAAGTGTACAGAACCCGTCCAGAAACAATTGAAGAACTGGACAGAAGTTTGCAGAAATATCACTCCAGAAACTTATGAAAATGTAAGGCAGGAATTTCATAACCGACTTTTTATGTGCCAAGAAGTGAATTGTAAACATTTTGAACACTTAAGTTAATTTCTTTTTGCTGTAATTCTTAGTTTTTTTAAATAGACTTCTTTATCTTCAAACATTTGTAATTTTGTGCTGGCTGAATATTTTTCTTTGAAACTCTAGGATCAGACGCAGAATTAAAAGACCTTTCAAATGAGGTGTCACTCGACCCCCCCTTTCTATTTAAAATAAAAATTCGAAATGGCGCCCAGCCGCCATTTTAAATGATAGAAAATTTAATCATGGGCTAAAAAATAATATTTAACTTCCCATTAAAGCACACCAAATTTTGTGGTAAAATATCAAGTCGTTCAAAAATTAGTTGGGGGGGGGGGTTACTTTATAGACACAGTGTATAAT
>JABXWE010103440.1:0-35832 GCA_014611495.1 Limonius californicus | reverse complement strand
TACCCACCCACAGACAGACATTTTTTAAAAACCACTTTTTTGGGTTCCTAGAGACCCAAAACGGATATTTCCGTTAAAATCTCGATTTCGAAAATTTTCATGAATTCAATACTTACCCTATACCTATAAGGTATGGGAAAGTAAAAACTAGCTATGATAATTTGATCAACATTTTAGAAATAACAAAATTCAGATTTTTACGGCGAAAGTTTATCCGTATCATTCACATGTTTGTCAATCAGATTATTGAGTTCGCTTACTTACGGCCCATCAGCGCTGTTTGGTAAGAAATACTATTGTATGTAAGTCAGATTAATAAGATATATAAATGGTTAGAAATGTTCAACTATGTTGGGCCAAAAATAAATTTTTTTGTGTTACTCTTGAAACTAAGAGCTAATATTTGGGGCGGCCGCGTGTAGCTATTTTGACAGAAAACTATTTTCTGGAACAGTTAACTAAACTTACCTTGCACATACACATTGGGACTAAGAATAATTATTTTAAATAATGATTGATAATTTGTACAGCTAATTCGAGATCAATCAGCATTGTTTTAATGTAAACGATTAACAAAAAAAACTTCCTACAGTCATTGTAATATTTTATATCAGAACAGTGATTTGAAGCTATTCATAGAAAGGGCTGCCAAAAGTATGAAAGCAATTCTTGTGTGTGAACGATTATTTGAGTCACCCTTGTACAACAATTCTGATATAAAGGAAACTTTAGGAAAATTAACTGAAATTGTCTCAGATAGCTATTTTGAGATCGATAAAAATTATTTTCTGTAAACGATTAATTCAGTCGATGTGATACATTCATGACACAATATCTAATCGCAATAGTCGGAACGAGACCTTCTTTAAGTATCGCGATAACTATATCGCCAGTATATCAAAAAAAGTATCGCGATACCGATACTCGATACCTTATTCAGAAAATATCGCGATACTGATAGTCGGTACTTGAAATAGTATCGCGTACCTGTAGCGATACTTTTCCGTTGCGGCATTAAACATTAAATTTTGCTCGTAGGGGTGGGCCAAAATCCAAAATTTAAAAAAATTTCATAACGGCGTATTTAAAAGACATTTGTTAGAGATTAAAATATTTCAAGAAGCTTTTACTATAAAATACAATGATGAGTAATGTTATTGTTGATCCTCTCAATGTGGAAAGGATAAACAGCTTAACATACAGCTTCAGGGATTTATCGTTTTATTGCACTCAGCACACAGTCAGCAGCACAGCACGCAATTCTGAAATTATGACTAATCTCACCGCGGTCCCCTGATTATATAAAGCAAAATGGATTGGCCAGATTATTCGAGTGCCTTCTAGCACCATCCTGAATGAAATTGAATACTACATGAGGAGGGTTGCTAGAACAATTTGGCCAAATACTGATCGCGCTTTAAAAATGTTTGGGAACCACTGTTCTACAGGCATATAAAGTAAAAAAAATATATATTTTGAACCTAGTTACAGACTCTCTCGCTGGCTCTCTCTGTATGTGCCGTCCCATTTGTTGAGGTTGGCTATCCGGATGGCATAACTCTTGCGGTATCAATCAAGGTTTCTCTATTTAATCCCGACCAGTTCCTTAAACTATTCATCCAGGCAGTTCTTCTTCTCCCACGCCTTCTCTTTCTCTCAATTATTAATATATTAATTAAAATAAAGAAATAAGTCAATTTACGAATTCTGATAATTGTTTCTATAACAGTTTTGCTTCCCGGACGATGTAAAACTTCTTTATTTGTTATTAAATGTTAGTCATTTTAACATATCTTCCTTTAGTGTCCTTTCCTCGGAGGCGTTAAGAAGCGTTGAGCATATGTAACATTTCAAAAATTGCAGTCTTAAGCTGATGTTGAGAGTGCAGCTCCAAAGTATTTTCTTATATTTAATAAAAGCTGTTCATGCTATTTATACGCTTCTATTAATCTCGGTACTACATTCTATCCGATCATCGATAGTTCTTTCCAAGGATTTACATTTCTTTACCTGTTCAATCGTGCGGTTGTTGCAAGTGATGTGTATGTTAATGTTATCTCTGCTGATAACCATGACCTCTGTGTTCAAGGGTATTGATAGTTAGTCCCATATTTTTACTCTCTCCTGTTACGCAGTTGAGCAAGGATTGTAAGTCTTCTTCGCTCGCAGCAACCAAAGGTGTGTCGTCCCTAACCCAGTTCTGAAGCCAAACTGTGTATTAGTTAGACTGTTGTCGCACTTTCCTTTGATTCTTTCGTATATAATACGTATTATTTTAGTTAAGGGACTTATTAGGTTTATATAATCTTGGCATTGCTTCGAATTTGACTCTTTTGGAAGAGTTGCAAAAATTGACAACATCCATTATTTTCTTTGACCGTACGAGGGTGTTCATCGTTTATTGTCCCTCATATAGAAGCAAATGGCTTAGTCATTTGGAACAACTGTATTTCTCACCATAATCCCCTAATAGGTTAACACACTTAATATCGCGATGATGTAGACCTTGAATGCCTTTAGAAAAAAAGCACTTTGTCCAGCATTGCAAACCAATAATTTATAGCAACCCGAAAAATGAGTTCCCAGAAGATGTTCTTTTAATTTGGGAAACAGGTTGAAGTCATTGGGGGGGGGGGGCAGATCTGGAGAATGTAGGGTTGTTCTAAAGTTGCAAATCCAGTATTGTGGATATCAGCCATAGAAACACAGCTCTTGTGCAGGAGCGTTGTCTTGGTGAAACAAAACGCAGCGTTTTAATTTTCCACAACTTCTTGCTTCATAGCCTCACGACCTTCTTGCATGAGTTTTACGTAATAATCTTCGGTTAGTGTGTAATCACGTGGTAAATCATCAACAAGAAGAATACCTTTAAAATCCCAAAACACTATTGTCATTATCTTTCCGGCCGATGAAGTCACCCGGAATCTTCGTGGGGGCGGGGAATCACGATGCCACCATTCTACACTCTGCGGTTTTTACTCTGGATCAAAGTGATGAACCCAGGTTTCATATACAATTACGAATCCTTTCAAAATTTCATCCAAATCCGTGTCCATTAATCTCAAATTGCTCACAGCAATAAGAAACCTGGTCCGCTTCTGATCATTGTGGACAGATTGTGTGCAGATCTAATTCCTCCTGCAGAACGGAAAAGCCACATGTGTCAGCAATATATTTGACCGTAATTCTCCGATCAGTCAGTACTATATCATGGACCAAATCAATATTTTCTTGAGTGGCAACAGTTTTTGGCCGTCCAGCATCTGGTGCATGTTGACACGACTTCTTCTTAATTTGAAATCCCGGTACCAATTCTTAATTAGTTGATGTGATGGGGTAGAATCACCCAACACTCCGAACAGGTCGTTATAATTTCCTTCTCAAAAAGATATTTTATCTCAGCCCTTATCTGGAAATTTTCCATTTCAACAAAATCACCAGAACCACAGTAATATTAAATGTATAACTTTTATAAACAAGGAGATAGTCACCTACAACTTGGCATATATTACCGTTAATAACTGATGTTTCTAGAAACACAATTGTTCATTTGTCGGCCTATGCCTTCTATGTTTGGGAAAATAATTAATGAACCTTACCCGCTTTCTGTATTTTCTTGTATTCTAATCTCATCCTGACCACTACTGGATTGTGGTATAAATAAACGTCAGCGCCTGGACATGTTTTTACACTTTATTCTATCACTATACTATTACAAAACCTAGAGTTGATAGTAATTTAGTGAATTTTGTTGCAAATTATGTTTTGTTGTGTATTCTGAGCAGACGTTCGATATGATTCTTTCTACTTCTTGACAAAACCTATCCCCTCTTTCATTTCTTTTTCCTAAGCCAAAATCTACGATTATATTGGCTACTCTTCCTTTGCCTATTTTGCCGTTGAAATCTCCCATGACTATATCAATGTTTTTATTTTTAGTGCTTTTAAGTAAGTCACCTTACTCAGTTAATTTGAAATCAAGACAAGTATTCATACGTCAAACGAACAATTTTACTATTTTAAGAAATTAAATTAACTGTAAAGAAGCTAATTAACGGCACATACAATAACTTTAAGACTGAAGAAGGTCATTATATGTAAACCTTATTTTAAGTCATCTTGTAGTGAAACCAATCAACATTATTTTGTTTAAAGAAGTAATCCTAGTCATCCCTATAGCTATTTCTAAACAAATTACAATCTTTATTGAAATGATCTTCTGTAGCTACTTTGAGACCAATAACAATCGTTTCATAAACACTATTGAGTGAAGTGTTCGGCTATTTAGCGACTACAAAGTAATTTAGAGGAAGGACCGATTAAAGTGACCACGTACAATTACTTTGAGACCAAGAAAGAGTATTTCTTTACCATATCTGATTGCATATTCCAATAGCTACACTGCTGTCTAAAGTAATGGTATAGTAATTAAACATACCAAAGGCCAGAAGGTCAACAAGAATAAGTTTAATATTTCCAAATCGTATAACCAATTTCTAGAATTTTAAAACCGCTCCATTCATTTTACTATTTTCCTTGAAGGATATATAAAATGATTGTTTTTTCATTGCTACATATCGTATTTACTTATTTTTTATGTAAGATCGTTAAATTTCTTCATAACATATACGCGTAAAACTTAATCACGTTCAATACCATAATAGTTAATATTTGATTGCTGGTCTAACTAATATTGCAAGTACAGGTATATAATATAATTGCGTTTCATACGATTGCAGTTACTATTTTATTACTAGTTTAACTAAAATTGTTAGAGGACAGGCGTTGGCCATAACATTTTCCTTCAGTTTACGTATTAATAATTACTAAAAATTCGTAATAGTTACGTTCCTTAACCACCCTTCCTTTATATAATGTTAAGTATCCATCATAAACCTCTAAAGTTGATGTTACTTTGCAATATAATAATATAGTTGCCTTAAATATCGAATCATTTACTGCTGTTTTGTCATAATACTTGTAAGCCAATCGTATTTTATCCACCAACTAAAACAACTGATCAAAACATAGTACGAGATGTGTTCAATTGAAACCAATATTTGCTTTATAAAGACGTTATTCAACAATTTAATTACCAATAATTACCGTTACAGTTAAGGCACCTATTGCATTGTTTTACTAACCGACGTATACCCTGCTCATAGAATTCTTGTGGCTGCTGATTGATAAAGTCTTCCATAGCTATTGTACTTCTGCGTCAGACTCAAAATGGCGACCTTTTAACGCCTTGCTCAGCGGTCCACAAATATGGAAATTGCAAGGCGATAGATCCGGGCTATAGGGTGTATGCTCTAAAACCCTCCATTTCTTTCATTGAAGATTTTCTTTTACCACATTAGAAACATAACGCCTAGCATTGTCTTGCAGCAAAATGACCCCACGCGTAAGTTTTCATGGACGTTTCCGTCTTATTGCTGCTGATGAAGCTTGTTCAAAGTTTCATTTTACAGATTTGTATTGACATTTACTTCAGGTTCCTTAAACTCTATCAACAAGAGTCCTTCACGGTCGAAAACAAATGCCTGGAGAAGGTTATGCTTTAAACTTTTTCGGTGATGGTGAACTTGAATATTTCCAGCGCATCGACGATAACTTACTGGGTGGCTCGTACTAATGGCACCGAGTTTCGCCATCAGCAACTATTGCCAGAAGAAAGTCACCACCATTTTGCCTATAGTTTGTGATGTGTTGCAGAGATAAGCCCATTCGCAAGCATTTTGGTTCATTAGGCAAGAGATGAGGAATCCACTGTTCTGTAACCCAGATTACGAACGATACTATGGACAGATCCTACACTCGCACCAACAATTTCTGAAATTTCTCTAATTGAAATTCGACGATTTTCTCTAATAAGGCCTTTCACACATGCCATATTCTTTTCTGTTAATGCAGTACACCGTGCACCTGGTCGCGGCTCATCCATAGTCCCAGCTATGCCATTCTTAAATTGTCGGCACTATTTCTTCACAGTTGGGTACCCAATACATGCATTTCCATACACTACTTGCATTCGCGTATGAATCTGCAATGGCTGCACATCTTCAGTGCTTAAAATTGTAGGACCGCACGCTGATCAATCCTAGACGGACTTTTAACAACAAACACCATTTCAAATCAAAGTTTTAAAAGTCAGAATGAAATTCAAACGCCAGTAACTTATTAATGTGTTGCTTACAAACACTGCTAACATTAACAAATTTAAATTATTGCATTTATTTTCAAGGCTAAGTTGATCAAAAATCAATAGTTGCACAAGCCTCGTATTATAAATTGAATGGTATTGTGAAATAGCTACGCATAATAGTATATTACTTACCCGTACATACAACCATGCCAACGGCCGCTAGAATAAGCAAAGTAAGAAGAATTTTTGAAACCATGTTTCTTGATGTCAAGCGCATAGACTACTGAGCAATTGCAATTATTTCATCAATCTAGCAATAAATATCCCACATTACGAAACACCAGCTTATTAGCAAAGTTTGGCAACTCATTAATATTTAATAAATAATAATATACAACATTATATGAAATACTATAAAAATTATTGTTGGACAGATTGTAATAGGTAGTATCCCGTATACAGGGTTGTTCATTAGTGCGTTGAAGTTCAATATTGGCATTATTAAAATTATTTCGAAAATTTGTTTTTCAAGCGATGTGCCAGAATGCGCGCATTTCAAAAATATTTTTGAATGTACAGGGTGACTTGCTACGGCGTAACACCTTGAAGGTATTATTTTTTAAATAGAACACACTGTATATTTTTACATTTTCAATTCAGCGTAAAATTATCTTTCCAACCATCTCCTGGATTTAAATTGTGGATGAGACATTGCAGATATATATAAAAAATGTGAACATTTTGGTCGGCACAAGGTTTAACAAATTAATTCAGTACGTAGGTAAGTATTACGATTAATTGATAGGAGTAATATATATTTAGGAGTTATGTAGCCAAGCGATGTACCAAAACGACACAACCACCTAATATTAAGTTTGTTATGCATCGCATATTTAATTTTCTTTCAAAGTGTTTTTTTTCAAATTTTTCATTTGAAATACCCTGTATATTATTATGTTTTTGGAATGGCACGTTAATTCTCTACAATTTTTATAGATATTGTCCTATAGCTAAAGTCGATATTTCCAGACATATTTATACTTTGTCATTACAAATCATTGGATTATTTCACTTTTATTTTTAGCTAATCTAGTAGTTAGCCATGATTTTGTGCAAGTGCCAACATTTATTATTAATAACATAGACAGGAAAACGGTTTTATATCAATTGAAGTATTAATTTATAACAAATATTCAATGTGACCTCCTTTCTGTTCAACACACATGTTCAGTCGACATATTTACTAACCGCAAGGACTTAAAGAAAATTATACCAAAAGCTTCTATTATGTGTAGTCTCATGTTTTCTGCAGTAGTTGCAGGGATCTAGTACACAATATGTTATATACCTCCTCCTATGTAAAAAATCAATTTTCGTCAAGTCTGGCGATCTAGGTAGCCCAGGTATGGCACCGCCCCGACCTATTGATACAAAAAATCCTCACACTAGGCCCCACAGGGTTAACGACAGGACAAAAAAGACAAAACTTTTTGTAACAGACCTGAAACACCGAATTATTACCCACGGGTAACTCACTGCAACGTTTCGGTGTGTTGAGCACGGCTAACTCGTCTGCAAACCGGGTGTGGGTGAATCGATAAGAAAATTCTCAAAAGGGCGTCAAAATTCTTCACCACTTGTCGTGCAGCGATTCTCATGACCTACCTTAACGGATCCAAGTAAGGGTAAGCCCTTACCATAAAGAATAAAACTTACGGGTCTCGACATACAAACAAGAACACAATAAAAGACCAAAGTGAAAATAAAGCTGTATATATAGCCTGTATATTTATAAATGTAACACAATAAAAATTTGCAAGAACACCTGTGTAATAACAAATAAATCAACAGCAAAGGTAATATAAATGACAAGGTTAAATCAACTTTCTGCGCCCTGTATATAAACCGTGCAAATTATAAACAGTAAAGCTACAAATTGGTCGCACAATCTATATATGAGTCCAGTAACATTCTAATGTGAAGCCCAAATTATCAAAAATTATTCATAACTACGGTCCTGTATGACAAACAGTAGACAGCAATAAATAGGCAAATGCCAAAAATCTGTAAATATCAGTTGAGCTGCACAAAACACAAATTAACTACATAAGTGAGTAAACCAGAATTGAAGTAAGATCATAGTTGATAACTGACTCAAAATTAGTCAACAGATTAATTGCGTAAATACAGAAAATACAAACTGCTGAAGTACATTACAATATTAAATTATATGATTTAAACAACAGATCAAAATAATTCGAGCAAACTCGAATTGAGGGAAAGCTCCCAGGCGAATTTAATATGACAAGGAAAGCAATTTAGCGAACGTAACCCTTATCTGAAACTAAACGGATCTAAAAATCCGCAAAGCTAAATTAATAATTATTTAAGTCCGAACACGAATTTCCGGAAGCTGGTGAAATGACGCAAGGCTTGGCGTTAGGGCAGCTTAACCAATGCGTAAAATGTAAACGGTTGCTCCGAACCGAATCGTTTTTCCAATTAATCCATCCGCATAATTGTCCTATAAGACAAGGAATTTTACTCATCAACAAATTAAGTTGCCAACTGTATAAATTGCAATTGTCACGCCGCCGTGAAAATAGACACAGCCACAACCGACAGCGGTCTGGAGTTATTGCGCACAAAAAATGTGCCGCATGGAACACATCATACTCTTAATTAAATATCAGAGTGCAGTTACTAAAAACAGGTGAAAAATTAAACTAAATACACCTACTCAAGGTAACTGATCACTCGCAAATGCATCTTAAATTTCGAAACGGTAGATACTACCAAAAAGTTAAAAATAGCTAAATATACACCGTATTGGCTTCCCCGTTGAGTGTGATACATGCCGAGATGAATTTAACGGGCACCGGAACTTCCGTCATATGGTCGCACGAAGATAAAGATCAATTGGGGAAAAATCTCAGACCTGCCGACGGCCGTTGGGTGGTTCCTAGAGCGTTCTGAAAACTATTACTGAGGACGCGGCAACGGATAGCATCCAAATATACTAGCAGCTCATGTTCGCGTACTAGATCTCGCTCTTTCAAAGCAAGCAAGCAAGCAGGGCAGCTTTTTACACGTATTCGGAAGTTCCCAGAAGCTCGAACCTTGCCTTGTGTGGCTGATTGTCTCCAACTCCGTACAGCACGTAGAACCGAAAGCTACAAGTGACAGAGATAGGCTGGTTGGTCGGAAAACGAACCCACAAGACTCCACATAGCACGCGGCCGGTTACGTATCAGTTTTCTGGTAAAGTGTTTAATTAATCTGGGGTACACCCAATGAGATTTTAGCAAAACACCACGGATAACTAACTAAATTGTCTTGTGGATGGGGATGATTTAAATAATCCACGTTGTATGAAGAAACCAAAATCTTAAATCATCTCCTAGTCTTTTACCAGCAACACACAACTTGCACGGCCAAGAACTCAAGAGAAAGTCCTTTCTGACATTCACAATTCAGGAAATTCTACCTACACAATTCAAAATCTACCTAAAGCTTCAAAAGAATCTTCCCCAAAATTCCCTAAATACAATATTTATAAAAATTGTGTAGAATCAACGTGCCAATTTAAAAATATAATTATATACAAAGAGTTCCAGTTGAAAAAATTGAGAAGATGCTATTTGAAATAAAATACCTTAGCGCTGGTGTAAAGAACACATGTATAATTAAATTAATATTTGGTGGTTGTATCGTTTTAGTACATTACTTGCATAACTGCGAAATATGTATTCATACTTAATTGTAATACCAACGCATCAACTTAATTTGTTAAACCTTGTGCCGAGTAACATTTTCATAGTTTTGGAAAAACTCGGCAACACCTAGTACAAAATAAGAGAAAAACAGGAGATCATCGGAAAAATTATTTTAAGGTGAATTCAAATATGTACTGTAACGCTCCCGGTGCTTTGGGGTAGCTCAGAGCCAGAATCCTTATTTAAGACTAAACAAACGAAATAAACTTTCCAATGGTAGTGGATTAAACAATTTATTATTTATATTTGCATGAGTTAATGACATACAGATATACACACACACCATATATAATGTACGTATTGATTACTGAAAATGATTAATAGGAGTTATTTACAATTAAATAAATGAAACTGCATGTTTAACATAATTTGCTTACCAAACTTAATATCTTATTTATCTATACAACAGGCTGAAAATAATGTAAATATTAACAGGTCAAAAGTTTGTAATACATGAATAAATAAATAACGGAGTTGTTTAGTTCCGCGGGTTTGGCAACCCAAATTGCATGTATACCAGATCAGGGGAATGTGAAAGTGTACCAGAGCACGTGTAAAACAAATAGGTTATTTTTGTACGCGGTATTCTCCTGTAAGAAATTAATTAGCGGATTTCGTATAATCGAAATTTATAAGTGGGGCCGACTGCTGCCAGTGCCCGCGAGCGATCCTCTCGTTCTCGGCCGGTCAAATCCATAAAGTTAAAGGGGTAGAGACGATCTCGTCTCAGGATTTTTAGGAAGCAGTACCATTATCGTTAACCATCTATATTGCCATCCTAAAGAGTTCATTAGTTATCCAGATGGTGGTACGCTACATACTTCATTAATTAAAGACAATTTGTTACATAATTTGCCGTTCATAAAGGTTAAGTTGGGTGAACTTGAGTTGCATGCACTGATAGATAGTGGTGCCGAATTTTCTTTAGTAAACGAGGGGGTTGTTAATGGGAACCTTAATGCATTACGGAAACATTTAATACGGGTACGAACTGTGGAGTTAGTCACAGCAAATAAAAAGAAGATTAATTCGGTGTGTAAACAGTTGAATTATGAATTAATTTTGGGTGCTGAAGTAAAGATAAATGCAGAGATGTTAGTTATACCGAACATGTCGGTAGATTTAATTATTGGTATGAATATACTAGATGAATATGAAATGATTATTGATATGGAAAGGAAGGTGTTGACTTGCAAAGGTAAAGAGATTAAGTTATGTATAAAAGAAATAAACGAAGATTGTGGTGCTGAAGCAGAAGTAAATATTAATCAGATAGGGAGGGATATTATGGGGAAATATAATGATGATACTACGATGAAATATAATAATGAAACTACGATGAAATATAAAACTACGATGAAATATAATGATGATGCTACGATGAAATATAATGGTGATACTTCGATGATATATAATAATGATACTAGGGGAAAATGTAATAATGATGTTACGAAAATATGTAATGATAATATAGGGGTTGGGCGCGACGTATTGAATACTGATATGAAATATAGAAAGATTGTAGAGGAAATGCTTCAGACACATTGTAAGTTGTTAGATGATGAGCCAGGAGGGGCAGTAGGTTATGTACATAGATTGCAAGTTAAAAATGAAGATTCGTTTCATTGTAAAAGTTACCCAGTTCCACATGCGTATAGGGAAAAAGTTAGAATACAGATTAATGAAATGTTAAGAAAAAAGATAATAGAGCCTTCGTCTACGAGATTAATAATTGTGGTAGTAAAGAAAAGTACTAATGAGTTGAAGAGGAATTTATGTGGTCAACTATGGCTATACCATCCAGACTACGGAATACAATTTGTACTGCGCACAGACGCATCGGATAACGCTATAGCTACAGAATAGGTTGTTTAGATAATAATGAGTAGATATGTGTTGTGTTAAGATGTTATGTTTTATATTGCTTATGTTAAAGTTTTGGAAGAGTATTCCGAGCGTGTGTTTCCGAAGAACACAGCTCGCAAACTCTTCGAGAGGGAGATGTTATGATAAATATATGAGTAGGCCATGGAGGTACCAATGCTGCACAGCAAGCAAGTATAAGAGCATACTTTATCTATGCATCTCTGTACTAGATAATTATGTATTTATAAATTTGTTAAATGTTTGTCTTATTGGAGGTGGCATTGGAAATCATTAGAATCGTATTAAGAACGTGAACGTATAACACGTGATAAGAAAGTGAACTCCAATAGGGTAAATATTATAAATTGAAGGGTTGTTAGGGAGATAGATAAACAAGGGTTGGAAAATAATTTATTCAAGTTTTAATATTTGAATCGAGCGGAGGTGTGATCGGGCTTCACCCAGAAAATCACTCCCGAGCAAACAAATTAATTTAAATTTACATACAAAGATTCATGTTTGGCAATTAACGTTTTGGTAAATGTAATATTTGTGTAATTATATGAAGTTATGGAATTGGTTGTTTTATTGAAGTAAATGAGAATATTCTGAAGAATAGATACATAAAGGAAGCCACGAAACCCTGAGATAAGAAGTAAAAGCCGAGGTATTTTAGCAAGGTGTGAGAACTTTGATTTACAAGTTGCAAGTCACTAGTACAATTTTACCAAAAGGGATCGGTATATATATATATATATATATATATATATATATATGTATAGTATAGTCCTTTGCATAGTCGATTCTCTTAAGTAACTGGTTTATATAGGATTACGACAATGCAGACGGGCTCGGTCAATAAACCTCTCTCGCAGATTCTAACTAGTCGATTAATTTTTCCGAATATGACATTCGTATACTACAAAGTCCACCTTGGTTTTTTATTATTTGCAAAGAGCAAGTAATGCTATATGTACGCGTGATGTGGTATGAGATAAAGGCACGTGGTTTGTAATAAGTATATTTGTAAAATTTTAGAGAATAACTATGAGTTACAAGATGGTAGTCAAATATTATATATAGATTTATTTTTAGTTTCTAATGCTGTATTATTTTCCAATGTGGAAAATATATATATAACAATATTTTAAATAAAATTTTAATAATGGAAAACGTATTTTGCTATGCAAAACTTATATACCCATAAAACTAGGAGTAATATGAACTTACTTTTCTAAATGGTAAGGTGTAGTTTGTAGCTTGTCCCTTGTAAACCAGTCTTTCGCGGGAAATCAAACACTGTGCTTGTAACTTAAAATTAACTGCTTTATACTTAAGTCAAGGATGCTTTAGTAGCACTCTACCTGTCATCAACTACAGAGAATCAGTTAACCAATTGAAAAAGGACTTGAAAATAAATGTTATACTACGATTACCTTCTTGGATGTGGCTCAAACCTTCGACAAGGAGTGGATCGAAGAATTAAAAAAAAACTAGATACCAACATACCAAGTTATTTGTAAGCTATCATCTTCTCGTTTTTAGAAAACAGAACTTTTCACGTTAAGATCTACTCATATTCATCCGCCACCAAAGCTATACAAGCTGGAGTCCCACAGGCAATCATACTGGGGCCACTATTATTTAACATCTACACTTAGGACTTCCCAACTACTACAGAATCTATAGCTACATTTGCAGATGACACGTCGATGATCACCCAAGGCACAAACCTATAAGGCACAGTTCAACAATTGCAACATGCTACAGATACAATTAATAAATGGTTTGAAACTTGAAACGCCAAATGCTAAAGCAAAATCTTCACACTAAGAGCAAAAGCTATACCACCTGACATCAAAATTGAAGGAAAATCTATACCTTGGAATCCAATGGATGTAGCTGTGAAATACCTAGGAGTTTATCTAGACACAAGACTAACATGGAGCTACCACATTAACTACAAACTATCGCAGGGCAATAATAGACTGAGACAGTTGTACCTGCTTATAAATCGTAAGTCATCAATGTACGATTCTAATGTACAAAACTCTATTGCGCCCACTACTACTGTACGCTTGCCCTGTCTGGAGTGCTACAATAAAAACCAACATCAACAAACTACAAAGTTACTTAAATAAAGTATCGCGAATCGCAGTGAACGCGCCGTGGTTTATTCGTAACAATCAACTACATCATCAACTAGGAGTATCAAACGTGCAAGACTTCATTCATGAAAGTCCCAAAAAAATTTCCAAAACGCGAGTGAGTGTGACGGAGTTACCCATTATAATCTGTGTAAACGCAACATCTTAGACTGAAAAGAAAGTTACCCCAAGATTTAATGTCTTCAGATGAACATAGTAACTAAATATTAAATTAATAATCGCCGAAAATAAGACGCTACAAATAGTCTTGACATGTTATTGATTGTTATTTCTATCTGTCAAATATTTCATGTATAACAATTAAATTGTTGAGTTAACAATAACTCTTAAATCAAAAAAAGGGATGCCTTAGCACGTTTTGTATTATTTAGTTGGCGCTGATTGATGTATGTCAAATATCAACGAAGTAGTGAGCTTGCCACATTACCCGAGGGATAACCTGTATAGCCTATCCAGGAGCAGTTTCTCCATATTTTGTATAATGACTAATGTGATAATATTGATATGACTTTACTGTCACGCATGTAGATAAGCATTCAATTAATCTTGTATAATTAAGTAACTGAAGTACATTACAAAGCCGTATTTTCTAACTTTAATTAAACAGATTTTGACAACGCTAATCTGTATTAAAACACGTCGAAAATAATTACACTAATTCATTTAATTTTGCATATTCAAATAAAGCTAAGGAAGGGAGAGGGAATAAAAGCCGAAATCCACGAAATTCCATTAAATTCAATCAATTATCCCAGAAGTAAATTGTACCCTAGGTAATCTGTATCCGTTCCAATGACAATTTATCAAATGAACTTAAAGCCCAAAAGAATGTAACCTTCTTTGAAAATTTTATAAGGATTTATTTGTTTCCTAATTTGATTACCAAAGATTTCCTGTGTGGATAGGGAAAACAAAGAAAAATGAAGAATGCCTACCTCGTGTATAATTTCCGACTTGGATTTGTAAGATCGTAATGTAACGCAGCAGGTTAGAGAACTAATAAAAAATTTCATTTCTAATAAATTAAGACACTAAAGTTTTTTAACGGAAGTGCTTATTATCGACTTTTCCACTGTTAAAATATTGACTTAAATCTGTATTCGTATAATTTCTGATTTTATGAAGCAATGTTAACTACAGGAGCTTCTTAATTATTTAAATTTTACTTACATATACTCAGTGACATGGAAATCGCAACACCAAGAACGGGTAGGAATTTCTTGACTAAACTTGGCAGAAACGTTTAACTGCTAAAAGTTAGCAATTGATTAAAATTCATTCATATAGATCAACTGATAATGGCTTATCTGACAGTTCTTTCAGTTTTTTTCTAACAATTTTATCAGGTGTATGTGCGAGATTTTGTTCATTTCTTTATTGTTTTCGCTTTTGATCGTATATTTTGAGGGTGTGATCATGCCTAGAGTGCGCCAACATAGAAATTACCGCCAATTAAGCGAATTCGACAGAGGTCGTATTGTTGGTTTGCGTGAAGGTGGTTTCTCGTTCAGAGAAATTGCACATCGCCTTAACCGGAACCAATCCACCATCATGCACTGCTATCAGGCATACACTAGGGAGGGTCGGGAACGTCGTAGAAGAGGAAGCGGGGGGCGAAGAAGAACAAATGAGCTACAGGACGGCTATCGACTTATGGCAACAAGAGACCGATTCTCCAGTACCAGATCAATTGCCGATCAATGGTTAGCCAACGAAGGTCGTCCTGTAACCCTTCGAACGGTTTACCACAGAATCAGAGCTTTCGGCTTGCAATCCTATCGGCCACATCTTGTGTTACCACTGAGGGCTCAACACCGACAGCAAGGTTTGGTAGGTTGTAGGTTGCAACTGCACTGGAACCTAGAGTGGGATAGGGTGGTGTTCAGTGATGAATCCCAATTCTGTTTGGGGATGCATGATAGCCGTAGGAGTGTCGGAGGAACATGTGGAGAACGTCGCAATGTTGAATTTTCTGTTGCGAGGCATGTGCACCATACTGTGGGGAATATGGTATGGGGTGCTATAACTTATGAGGTAGTAGAACCCCATATTCTTCCATGTTTTCACCAGTTGGAAGACCCACTTTTCCAGCAGGATAATGCCCGGCCCCATATTGCAAGACGTTCTATGGACCGATTTAGGAATAGAGGGGACCAACCTATTATTAATAAAAATTTTAGTAGTTAAATGTTTCTGCCAAGTTTGGTCAAACAATTCCTACGCCTTCTTGGCGTTGCGATTTCCATGTCACTGAGTATAGTTAAGGTATAGTATATCCAACTAATGTTTACCATCACAGAAGTGTAAAAATGTTATTACATTATTTGATGTCAAAGCATGATTGAGTCCTAATAAGTGTTTAGAGTAGTTAGATTTTGTTCGGGGTTGTATTTGTAGCCGCATGTGTGTTTCCAATATCTGGTATCAAAATATCTAAATGTTTGATCTATGTATTCATACTTACACGGTGAACAGTTTAATTTGTAAATACCTGAATTGCATGGAAAATATGTTGCCTGTACCAATGGCGATATTACTGTTGTCGATGACTCTACTTTGTATATCTGTTGAATGAAAGCCCTACTAAAGTGGAATTCCATCTTACAAACAAAATACAAAGTAAAGCAAATAATTGGTATTTTAAAATTGGTTAGTTGAAAAAATTTCCCATATTGAGACACATCGAGTATATTTACCCACGGTTCTACTGTTTTATACTAAATTATACTGAAAATGTGAATTTGCAACGCTGATAATACTGATTCGATAACAAACACATTTGCATAAAATTTCATTATGGAACACATTTTTATTGGAAATCTTTAGTGTTATAACAGCTTAAAATAATACCGTACGTTACAATTTAATACATATAAAGCTCAAATTATGCTCGAACAATGCACTGTATGCTGCGGAAAATAGCAGCAGATAAAACAATATATTACAAAAGTTTGTAGTTTAGCTGAAGCTACAGTTTCGAAAAAATGAAATTGCAGCGTAAATATAATGCTTTAACGGCTTCCAGCACATCACACAGCACGTAATTATATTATTTTCTTTCTAGAAAATACGGATTACTGCGTTGTTTTACCCTGCAGCTACCAAGATAAGGATTTTAATATGTTCCTGAAACACTTTTCCGGCTTCGCTGATTACTCACGGCCGCTTAGTGCAGACGATTATGCTGGCAAGTTTCGTAGGTTTCAAAATTGAAGTAAATTTTAATGTAGTATGCATCAGCCGCAGATTCCTTAAAAGTTTTAATTACGTTAGCCTAATAAGCGATGTAGAAAAACGCCTGTTGGTAATGAGAATACAATTTCTGAATTGCTGGTAGGTATTTTGTCTGGAAGAGAAATTTGTTACAGCTTCAAGATTGTATAACACGATGTTTTACTGCAGGTTTAAATTCTGAACTTTCTTGTTTCCCCGGACTTCCGAGTTTAAAATAATAAAATAAGACAAGGATGATAAAACCCTACGTGTACGCTTCAGCATCAGCTAAAAAATTAACTTTGAAAGAATTTAAACTTGTGCGAAATTTTAAACTGTTAATCATCCTCGTCTTGGCAGCGAAAGTGGCGTTGAAAATTACGAGTTTAATTAGTTATTCTAAGCAAAGGAATTTAAATTTTATTGTTGGAGCTTTATCCAAAAATCTGTGCTGTGGTGAATTAGAAGTGACTTGAAGAACTTCGAATCCCCTAATATAAATCTAATCTAGCATGAATTACGTACCCTGTCTGTTGGACTGCACAGTCAGTTTCTAAATCTAAGATTTTCGTTTGCAAATCCTGTAATTCCACAACATTTCCCTACTTCTTATCAACCCTCATACAGCAACCGCGAATGTTGGGGTACATTCGCACAAGGGATGCATAATCCTCACTCATATATTTAGATATCCTATGGCCGGATTACTGCCAATTCGATACGACGACCATTGCGTAAATCGAAAAGGATCAAGGAATGATTGCGAGACGCCATTCGTGAGATAAAATGCTACCGCTAATTACCTACTCAAACAAACGATTTCAGATTTATTTTGCGCTTTATAAAGACAGTGAGGGTCGAAATGAATGTAGGAAGAAGCTAACAGAATTCCAATTTGAGAGTGTAAGCTTGCCGAAACTGTGTTAATGCTTAAAAATGTGAACCATGAAAACGTTGAAATAGCGATCACTTGCAGAGCTTTAAAGGTAGCTATTATTAAATTAATTTAATAGTTTGTTGTTCAAAGAGTTAAGTTCGTTTATGAGAATATGTAAACATAATAGAGACTATTTGTGTTTCAATATATATAATATATATTGCTGTGTTGCATTTGATAAAATGGACTTAATTCTATTTAAATATAAAGTATTAAATCTATAGGAAGCTTTCCTGTATGAAAATGAGTGGTTCACAAGCACTATTTTCAAAGGAGTTCATACATTGCCATTTCCGATCATTCGTCGGGTTGTCATAAGATGGGAATTGCAAGTTTTGAGTTCATTTGAAGGAAACTGGGCAATGGAGCCGCGTACATAATGTTGTTTTTAGGCCTTTCACCAATTTTTGCTGAGTCTTGAGCTGTAATAACAATGATATTAATGTAAATGTTTATAATTTGGCAGTTCAGACCAATCTTATAGATTTAAGCATATTCATGTGGTTAACTGGTTGTAATTTGTACTGAATGCCATTGACTTAGCTTAAGAGGCAACTTTAGGTTGTATTTATTTAAACATTAAATGTGTATTAATTTGTTTATCTGCAAAGTTAAATAATTTTCATCGACGATTATAGAAATTGTAAAATTATATCGAAATAATGTTTAGATTCTGCTATATTCGTATGTAAATTTGTAATACAAGTGATATGGATTATTTTCGTCGTATTTCCCATAGAATCAACGCTGTATTTGTTTATTTATGTGTTATTTAAACGTGTTTTGATAATTTCGTTTATATGTGTGGAAATTGCTAAGTTTTTTCTATTCCTTAGGGAATTATGAGTTCAAATGCCATTGTTTACTTAGATAGGGTATCTTTTTATGTGAAGTTTGTTAGGAACAATGCTTTAATAATTAAATTGTTAATGTTTATATGTAAAAAGGTTAGGTACTTAAAGAAATTTCGAAATTTTCCTATATTTAAGTGTTTACATCTTATTAACAAACAAGCCTACGATTCGGTAAATCGGAAGGAGCTGTTCAAGGCAATGGGAGAACTAGGAGTGCCAAGAAAATTGGTAAATTTAACAAAAATGACACTAAAAGATACAAAAAATGAAGTTAAATTTAATAGCCGGATTTCTGAAAGTTTCCAAACAGCCCCAGGACTAAAGCAAGGAGGCCCATTGTCAACAACGCTTTTCAATATATTTCTAGAATGGGTAATAAGAAGAAGCGGCATTAACAGGTCAGGTACCTTAAGAAGAAGATCACACCAGATATTGGCATACGCTGACGACGTAGTACTTTTAGCCAGGACAAGACGAGAGTTAACCCAAATATGCCAGAAGTTTATAACAGCAGCAGAAACAGTAAACCTGAAAATGAATGAGACATAATCCAAATTTATGGAACTAGGACCAACAGAAGAACCCCAAGAACAAAAGGACGATCTGATAGTAAAAATGGGAACAACGAACAGAATAAAGATAGAGAAGGTCAAAAAAATATACATACTTAGGAATTGCCTTAACGGAAACGGGGGACGAAGACAAGGAAATTGAAACAAGATTAGCCAAAGGAGATAAATGTGCAGGTGCTTTAAACAAAATACAAAATCCAAAAACGTATCTAGGAAAGCAAAAATCTATCTGTATAAAACAGTCGTAAGACAAACTGTACTGTATGGGAGCGATGTATGGATCCTCAATAGAAATGAGAAAGAGAGAATAGATGTATGGGAGAGAAAAATTCTGAGAAGGATATTTGGAGGGAAGAATGATGGTTAAGAAGAACAAACAAAGAAATAAGGAACCTTTACAAACAACCAGAGCTCAGCAATCAAGTCAAGGCAGCAAGACCGCGGTGGCTAGGGCACTTAGAAAGGCAATCAGACAATAGGATTCCAAAAAAACTAATGAATACAAACAAATGGCTGGACGCAGTGAAAGAAGATTTAAGAGAAAAGGGGATGCAGGACTGGAAGACACGAGCTAAAGATCGGAAGGGATGGAGAGAAACCGTCAAGCTATGGGTCTAAAAGGCCTGAGTGCAGCAAATATATATATATATATATATATATACATCTTGTTAAAATGTTTTATAAATGATAGTGTGATTATGTTGGGATAGTTTAAGATTCTATTTCATAAGTGTAAATGTTAATTTGTTTGTTTATCGATAATTTATCGAATTTGTTTATATTTTTTATGTTAGTTTTGATAGTAAATGGGCCATGTTTGGTCTTAAAAGATTTGTCTTTTTATGAGAAATTCAAATATATAATTAGTTTTGCCTTAGCATGATCCATAGTTAGGTTATTTACTTTATAAGTTTTTTGATTCAAATTTGGTCATTTTCAAGCTGCTGTCTGATTGGTCAGGTTTTTCAGGTGACATGCAAGGTAGATTAGAATTTGATAAAATATCTGAAAGTTATGTGACCTACCATGACAACGCTAGCTTTTTTCAGAGCAAGTATAAAAGGAGGAACCTTTGAAGGTTTCCTAACGAAATTTGTAAAATTATTTACTGTTTGTCAAGCTTGTTTTGTTTACATATGTCAAAGTTTGAATAAAGTTATAAAAGTTCTGAGTGCTTTACTTACCAAAGAGTTTAACAAGTCCAGTGCTAAGTGAATATAATAATAATTATTCCAGTGCTTAGATTTCAATAAAAATATAATTATCAACGTTCAACAACGAAACAACGATTAATAATTTTGTGGGTTATCTGCAACATAACGTATAAAAGCAATGTGCTACGAATAAATATTATTCACAACCATCAACGACAGGTAAAAGTCAATCTATTACCTGACATTCAACAAAGATCCAGTGCAATCCAGGAATTGCTGAGAGGCCGACAAGAATTCCTCGCCTATTGGAATTATACGTGTAACTTGATTTCCCATCCGCAGGAGATCAACAACGAACATGAAGAGAGCCGCGTAATACAAGGCAACGCACGCAGCAAAGGATGTAAGCAGAAAGAAATATTGATGAATCAAGGAAGGAAAAAGCTGAACAGCAGGTTTGATAGTGATTAGTTCCATTACTTTAAATTTTTAATCTTTAAACGTACGTAATTTTTAAACGTACTTAATCCTACTTTTATAAACAGATGTGACAAGAAAGCATTAAAATGCAAACATTTAAAAATAGCTTCAATAAATAATACATTTCCTTCAACTTATAATACCTTAATTGTAATTAATTGCAATAAACAAAGAATTTATACCAAATGATCGAAATGTTCACCACCTTCACCCGGACACGCTCGGACTCTTTGCACAATCTCATTGCTGACATTTATTACCATATACGAATGGTTATTAATTTCGTTCCTTTTTCCCAATATTCTGTGCTGCAGTTCATGTATTGGTTACTGGAAAATGTAGTTTTCTAAATACGGCCACAGAAAGAAATCGCCTGGCGTGAGGTAGCAGGATCTGGTAGGATAAGGTATTGGTGTGTTTCGACTAACAATCCGTTTGTCGAAAAATTTACGTACCATGTTTATGGTATTATGTATTGAGTGTGTGCAGTTGCCCCGTCTCGTTGGAAAAAACCAAATCTGAGTTCATCGTCATACAGTTCTTCGAAAAAGAGCCGTAAAATTTCTTCTCGATACTTTTCTGCAGCCAAAGTACCTAAACAAACCTCGCTGATTTTTCAACAAAGAAACACGTTTGTTTTTCTTTTACGCATGTTATTTGGTGAATTAATGCATCCATACAAATAAAACCAAAAAGTTTTCCGAATAAGTCATCATTGAGGATATTTCCTGACAATAGTCGACATGCTGAGGAGAATCAGCTTCATGTAATTGTTGTACACACTGCAAACAGTAGGGATACAAGTAAATACCCTTCTTTAATATTTTGTGGCAGGTGCTAACTGACAACTAAACTTGTTGAGATAAATGATGTACAGAGGTTTGAGGGACATGATCTGTATAACATTTTTAATTACTTCTGCCGTTCTTCTTGCTGGAAGCTTCAACACAATGTTTGGAAATTCCTGGCGAAACCCTTCAAAACAATCATAAATTGAGTATTGCCATATTTCATCAACTCGACGGCCGTAGCAAAAACAGAAGTAAATTAAAAAGATTTTATGTTCTGCAGCAATACCATTTTATTTGAGGTGGTTACTTTACCAAACTCAAATAACCGACAGATAGAAATTGCAAACAGTGAAATTGATGTTCTGTAAAGAAAGATTCTGTTTTAATTAAAATTATTAAAACATGAACTTTACTGTAGTTACATATTGCACTAACGAAATACACAACTTAGTCTTGAAAAAGGCTAATTTTTCAAACTGCAAACTAAAAATCCACAGAAAGCTAAAAAATCCAAGTAAATGACCACAAACGCAAAAATTTAAAACAGCTGATGTATGCTACGTTCACAATGAACTTCTCAGCCCCGACTTCGACGTCAAATGAAAAAAAAATTATTATTTTAGCTTAATAAATATAGATAGAAGAAAACGAGAACACAGCCTGGAAATCGATATGACCTTTATATACCTATAAAAGGCATTCGATCAAGTAAACAGAGAAAAACTATAACAAATAGCTCTCACAATACCGGATTGTTTTTGCAACACGTGATACCAGTGGGGTCAATAATGACCCCAAAGCTTTCTACTAGACAATCGTATAATATTTATGAAAAAATATGTTTATTTGATATAGCTAGGTTCATACAAAAATTTATTAAACAAATTATCAAGTCTTCTAATACTATACAATTTTAGAAAATTATATTAAAGGATAGTGACAGGATTACGGATCGTCAGATTTACATTCATAGCAGGTAATTTTTTGATGTACATTACAAACAAATCGATTGCAATTCTGACATCCCTTAGAATATTTTCGGTCCACATTTCTGGGGCATTTCCAGCATCTACCACATTTTAATTTTTGAGTTTCTTGCGGATGACTTTGTGATGTCGACGATTCTTCTGTGCTTCTTCAAGTAACAACTAATTCTTTTCCTAGCTGCATAAAAAACTCTCGTCGTTTATAATCTTTTTTTATTTTCTAATCTTCGTTTAGATGACACCAAAAAATATAAGCGTTCAATGCACTAATGTCTATCATGTTATAAAAAACTATCCCAGGTCATCTCCTTGTTTGCCTTTTGATGGTGTACAATCGGACAAGCTTGTCCATGGTGTCTAAACCTGGCTTTGTTTTATCGTAATCAATGATTATTTGCAGCTTTTTCTTTTCAGTTTCAGAAATTTGACTGCTGTCATGCATAGTCGATAGCAAAGTAACGATTTTCCCTTTTTTTTGGACAGTAGGAAGCTAACATGGCTTTGCCTTGATAACCAAATTTTGTTGAATATACGTTCCTCCTTCGCATAGTCACTAATTCCTGGGGGAGTTCTGGATTGTTTTTTCGAATTGTGCCAAGCAATATTACATTTTTCATTTGCATATCTCTTGCAAACTCAAGGCTTGTAAAAAAATTATCAGTGGTCACATTTCTCCTTGAACTCGTTTGCCTGCGTTGCGTTCACGCTGGTCTCCTGTTTACCAGTATATATTTGGCAGTTGTAAACAAATGAAGTTTGACTGTCGTATGCTGCCCAGATCTTTATACCATACTTCCCTGATTTAGAAGTTATGAACTGTGTGAAGGGGCCCCTACCGCGGAAAGTAAGCTGCTGCTCGTCAACGCTGAGATTTTCGTAGGGTATGTATGAATCTTGTAATATGGGTAACCACCATAACCATAACCATAATTCAAAAAAAACTCTAATAGGCGACAATTTATCTGGATCTCGATTCCTTTTCTGGCTTCGGCATTATCTAAACGCAGACATTGAGAAATTGTACTGACTTCCTTTTTCCTTAAAGGTGTATTAGTATAGTAGCACATCTTTACCTTAACCTTCATTTTTACATTATATTAAATACGACTTATACAAAATGATATGTCTACTATTTTTTCGCAGTTTGCGAAGTGCGTGACAATATGTACGTTAATACAAGCTGTTTACGTTACTATGGAAATGATATTATTTACTTGTATGTCAAACAGTAAATCGCCTTAAAGTTGATTTCTCTGCTTGCGCTTATTAGCAGTGCTGATAAAGTTTACTTACTACTTACTACAACGCGAGAGTACGCTAATGTACATGTAATGGATGTACGGTTTTTGTGATGGAAACGCAGTAGCAGCTGCTCGAGAATATGGGTTGAAATTTTCAAACCGGCGACTAGCAGACCGATGAGTTTTCCAACGAGTGCACAACCACCTACGTGAACACGGAACTTTCCCGAAACCGTCGACTGAGCGTCCAATGTGGCAAGTACTAGACAATGAGGACAACATACTGCGAGAAATTGATAATAATCGCATCACCTCTGTTGGTCGTGTATCTGCACCAGTTAATGTACCACGAATGCGAATTTGGACATTAAAACGTCAGGGTTTATACCAATTTTGATATCCAGCCTGTTCAAGCCTTCTTACCAACAGATTCCGCTAGTCGCATGGAATTTTGCCGCTGGATCATTTAAAATCGACCCCTACGTAATAGAATTTCATTCACGGACGAAGTAACATTTACAAGGAATGGATTAATGAACAGAAAGAACAACCACTCTTGATATTTGGAAAATCCGCACGCAATCACAGTCTCAAATTATCAACATACGTTTTCAGTGAATATCTGGTGTGGAATTGTTGATAACATGCTCATTGGTCCATTCGTTTTTGAGAACCATTTAACCGCTGACAGTATATAAATTTTCTAAAAGATCATTTGGGAGGATTGTTAGATGAGGTTCCCGTGGCGATCAAACATGGTATATGGTACCAGCACAATGGTGCCCCTGCGAACTGTGTGTTACGTGTAAGGCAATTTTTGAATCAGCGGTTTTAACCCCCAAGATCTTCCGACTTAACTTGTTTAGATTATTATTTGTGAGGCCATATGATAGATATGATATACCAAACACCATCAGAAACTGTAGAAAATCCTAGGGGACGCATTTTTGAGGCAGCAGAACTAATTCGGAATAGCAATGATTTAACAAAATTTAAACTAAAATAAAAATAAGTACCTATTGGTTTTTTGAAATTGTGGTTATTTAATAAATAATAATTTAACCCTCTGTATTTTGAAAACGATTTACTTTAGGGCATTCAGCCACCCGTTCAAATCTGGAAAATATTAACACAATTCATAATACCTACATAATGGCAGAGATGTCAGTGAAACGTATCAGTTGTGCGTTTGGTAATATTTTCAGCATTTTACTATCCCTTACTTGATATTCCTCCGTCAAACATGAATCTATGTCCTAGACGTCGATATTGCTTCAGTTGAAAGGATATACAAAGATGCACTCACGGGCCATCAAACCATCCAATTTGCTGATCCAGTAACTTAATAACCTTGAGCAAATTTTAGTTATATAGCACAGTACGTCCTTAACCACCAAAATATAGTATGTCAAACAAGCAATCTGGTTAAGTCATAAATTAATTTTCCATACAGTTGCTTCTTAAAATGCCTTTGTTTTCTTCCATTTACCTATTCATTCTTGATCAATAAGTTAATTTTCTACTGCATTTGCCATTACATTTAAGTGCACTCCTTAATGGCTTATAATTTCTTAGTTGGTTCTCTTATAAATTTTCATTCTTCTGGCAACTTTAGTGCATTCAGGTTGTAATGAAAAAACTTAATCTCATTTTAGGATATTGCCGTGATAAAACCCCCGACATAAATCTGCAGCATGAAACATAACGTCAACAAAAATGTAAAACGTTCCCATTAAGAATACATTAAAGCCCTATTTAATGTCATGCTTCCCGTCTATGAGGGCGCATTTAATTTTTAATTTAATGCCGTCAGAGGAATGTAAGTGATATCAAACGGCGCTTGCATTATTCCATTAAGGCATTGATCGGTTAACGACGTTACTTCCCGGTGCTAAATTACGTAGAGTAACGTTATGAAAATATTATTGTATAGAAAAGGGAAATTTTCCTTTCCACTTAAAGGTAGGTATGGTGTTATTAATGATTGCAATATCCAAGAAGGGGTACATAAAAAATCAAACTATCGGAAATCCTTTCAAGGGAAATATACAGTTGCATGTTGAAAATATATTTCACCTAGACGTTAGTATAATGGTAATGACAAACGGATGCAGATTTTAGATATTGTTTAAGCTGCCACCATCATTTAAAAGCTTTTCAGTTATATTGGAGATAATAGTAAATGAATTTTCTCTTAGCTATTATTTATTATATTCTTTAATAATTAAGTTTTCCGGAGATACTAGAACTCCCTATCTGTATGTATTTATAGTTGTTCTAACGGTTCGATGTTTCATAACAGTTAGAAATGGTAGCATAAAGTATTCTGCAAGATTTAAAAAGGGAACACACAGTTTGTAACGATTGAGAGGCGCCTAAACTCCCTTGCATAACTGTTCATCATCGCTAATGTGTACAGTAAAAATAACGTTTTTCTAACTCTTAGTTGTAACAGCTAGCTTAAACTGCGAATTGAATTTTCAGTAGTAGCATGCTTTGGACGGTACATCAGGTCGTCGGTTCCGGTTGTCTTACGCAGATCTTTGACTATCGTATGTTATATAGTGGACACTTCTCTTCTCCATTTGACAGATTAGGTTAGATTTCTACCTGGCACATATGCACGCAGGGCATGCAAAACCTGCCCATTGTAGATAATTAAAAGATCATTGGTGTATATGTCATGGGCGAAGGGCGTAATGAAGGCTTATTTGCATTTGCCCGGGATTCGACCTACAATTTAGGGTAGATCGAGTAAGCCCGGTCATTCTTAGATGTGTCCAGTCAATTTGTGAATGGACCACGTTAGATCGGACAAAACTTGTAACATGTGCAGCAACTGCAATGAACTTGTTGACAATGCGTGCGTAGTTTTAAGAAACGGCTCACATCTGGTCCACAGATGTCACAACGAGAAGGTAAATAGAAAACTAGAAGATGTTAGGTTACATTCGGTTAAGATAGGTTAGATTGGAATCGTACTTCGCATCTTTGTAATGAACAAACACATAGGCTTGTAGACATTGTTCCAACAATATAATTATAGTATTGTTCTAAATTTGCCCAAATCAACACCGGCTCTGCGCGAAATGCCCACAAAAACCTGGAATTTGAAAGAATATTCGGAATTTGTTCAGTATTACTGACCTCGTCCGTTTTAGCCCAATCCCGATGTCAAGGATCGCCTATCACATATACATATAGAACGAAGTAGAAGAGGACATAATACAGCATAATAGTAACTGTAGTAATTATTTCATATGTGATTTGTTAGGTTGAATAACGTACGGCTAATGGAAGGTCTAGAAAGGAAGGGAGGCTCCACAGTGAACCAGTATGGTTTCAAGAAAGGACGCTCAATAATAGATGGTAGATGCATTACAGGAAGTAGCCCAGAAATCTAACGAAATGAACAGGAGAAGCTACAAACAAAGAGGATGCTGCGTGCTGGTGCCTGAAGGTGACAAATGCGTCTAACAACATGGTCTGGGAAGTAATTTTATAGAACTGCAAAAGAAAAATACAGTAGCGTACCCAGTAAAAAAATTATGAATTATCTAAAAGATCAGAGGGTACTAGTAGAAAACTACTTAGAAATGCAAGTAACGTGCGGAGTACCACAAGAGTCGGTTTTAGGACTTGCTTCGTGAAACATATATTACAATTACCTGTTGAAACTGAAAATGCCAGAGGAAACAATGACTCTAGGATATGCTAACAATTTAGCACTTTTAGTCCGTGGTAAATCAGCAGAAGTTTTAGAGATAAAAATATGAAACGCTTTACGGCTAATATAGTCATGGTTAGCAGAAGAAAAGATAGAACTTGCTTCACAAAAAATCAAAACGGTGCTACTAGTAGCAAGGAGAAAGCCAACTGAGATTAATAGCGTAATAGAAGACGCACAAATAAGCAGTAAAAGAGTGCTATAATATCTGGGCTTTCTATTAGATCGTACTATAAATATTTCCGAGCAACTTAAAGACCATAGCCAAGAAAGCAGGAAACCTAAGAACACTACTAAGTAGAATTTTGCGGAACATCGGAAAACCCAAAGCAGGAGAGCAAGAGAAAAGTACTAATAATGGTAGTAACATCCATGGTTACATATGGGGACTCGATATGGCAAAAATCAATGTAGAAGGACGAATTCAAAAAAATGAGGATAAAAATAGAACGAAAACTAGCAGTAATAAGATTCAACAGTGAGTATGGCCCCGCGCCAATCCAGCCGATACCAGTGATACCAGCAAAACCGCCCATTAAGCGCAGAGAGAACAAACATATGCAACAGATTAGCAGACACAACACAAAAATAGATCAGAGAAGAGACTATCGACACATGGCAAGAAAGCAGGAATCAATGAATAGCACATCACCGTGGCCACAAAGATTAATCCCAGATATATAGAAATGGACAAAGAAAGATTTTGGCATGGTTGTTTTCCGAAATGTTTAAAACGTTTTAAAATATCGGACACTGAAAATTTCCGGTACTGCCAATTAGTGGATGACACTTAACATACGATTTTTAAGTGAGATAAATGAGATGAGGTGGAACTAACACAGAAACAGAATTACGGTAGATAGCATAACGGACATCATGCTAGAGTCGGCAAAAAAAGATGGAACTACATAGTCGAAGTAATAATAGATATTATATTACAAAAGAGAGAAAGAAATAACCAAACAGAGTGAACAAAACAGATAAATAAACATAAGAGGATTCAAAATAGTCAGTGAGCATCTAAAGAAGCAGCACTTGTTACCGGATGCACAATAAAACGGGGAGGTTTTAATGTGTAAAATCCCACATTCCCTTGCGATACGGGGAACTATCGTTTCGCAGATAATATTTTGAAGGTTTTCCCGCCTCCATCCACGATTTTAAAGAAGCAACAATCAAAATTGGATGCCTGGAATCTGAATAAATTATTCGCGTTTACTCAGTGTTATTGGCCTCATCCCTTTTTACCCAGACCGATATGTCAAGGTTCGCCCGTGACATATACACATAGAACTAAGTAGAAGAGAACATAAGCTTAATAATCAGTTGTTATGTTTTATTCTGTATATAATTTGTTACACTTGAATAATTTGTATGAATATTTCCCAAATAAATATTTACATGTGTCTAAACGCGCAACTACATCTGAATATACGGATAAAGCCGCTGTCAGTACTTTTAAAGCAAAAATAAGAACGACGAGGGGGTGTTCAAATTTAAACAGGAATTTATTTATAGGAAAAGGTGTTATAATATTGCAACGATGGAAACTATATTACTTTTAGATGTTGTCCCCCTGCCTAGGGATGCCACCGATTTGGAAGGTGTGTGATACCTGGCTGGGAGAAGTTTTTAGATTGCATTCGTATCCATTCTTAAACAACTTCAATAGCGTCATTATTTGACTGAAACCTTTTTTCAGTTAAAAATTCTTTCAGTGAACCAAACAAATAAAAATCGGAGAGAAACAGCAGCATTGTATGCCACGGAAAAGGGTCCCACTGAAGTTTGTTTATGGTTTAAATTTTTCTTGCGGTGATATGAGGGCGAGCGTTGTCTTAGAAAAAGCAAACAAAACTTTGTCTTCTCTTCCGTTTGTTCCTGCTTAACTTTATCGCGCAAAAGTATCGAATTTTATTTGTATGAGAAAATGTTGCCATCACCTCATCAACTGACAACACAGTTTTTGATTTTTTTATTATTGAGATGCAGTGTAACGCCACTGCATGCTTGGACATGATTAAATTCAAAAATCAATCTTCTTCTGTTTCATATTGCTGTAGTAAAGAAGAAGTGATTTGCAAACGATTTTACTTGTGTTTGCTAGTCCATCTATTATTCCTTGTTAACCTCCAACCTTCCTGGTGTAATGGGTGTTTTATTTCGTGGTACTTCTAATGTATATATTTGTTATCGAAGCTTACCTCGGTCTAGCTCAGTCGTGGGTGAATTGGGAAATGCCCCCGTAAACAAACCCCCCACTACTAATTACTCCCAAAGAATTTAAATCATGTAAGGGATTCAAAATTTATTTAATTCTAAGAACATCTGTTAGTAAGAAAACAACGACTATAATCTAAAATTCCTATTAGCTAAAACAAAGCTGAACATTACTCAATTACAAGCTACTAACTTAAAATCTATGTCGCGCCACTGGATCCGCTGTAAATTGGTATAATAAAATTTTCGGTACCTTGTTTTTTGTCCTCGACACTATCGTTGCACTTTTATTGTTGCGAAGCCGGAAACAGAGGGGTGTGGGGTAATGGTCTTCCTTTCTGGTCCCAAATTGTTGGTTACTGCCAACAAGAATCGCCTTTTTAGCACGTATGCTTATGTACTTCGCACGTATGCTTCAATTTGGTAGCTGACTCGCACTTGTAGCTGCACACTTTATTGACAATCAATTTGGTAGCTGACTCGCACTTGTAGCTGCACACTTTATTCGCAATCAAGATGTGGGTTCGACGTTGCGTCTTAACCCTCGGATTCTGGTCGCCCGTCTCCCTCTCGGGTACCTTGTTGTTGTTCACCCTCACAAGTACCCCTCTACCTCCGCTCTTCTTACACACCCGCACAAATACCATTTTAAACTTCTTGGAATTTAGTGGCCAGTAGTTCAAAATAAGTTGTAAACCAATATACAGTACTTCCTTCCTAATATTTAAAAAGGACCCATTACACTGGCCGTCCAAAAATAGGAACAGACGATAAAATGATGGACATTGTGCGTACAGTCTCCGAAAATCCTCATACTTCAACTCGACAATTAGCCCTGGTTAATAATGTTAGTCAGGGAACTGTACTGAATATTTTACATGCAGAAAAAATTCATCCTTATAAGGTTAAACTTGTTCAAGAATTATCAGAAGACGCTTTCGATAGGAGAATTCGGTTTTGTGAAGAAATGATGGACAGGTGCCATAACGACCGACAGTTTGTGCATTCTATTATCTTCTTCGACGAAGCCACATTTTCTTTAAATGGAGCTGTAAATCACAATTCCCGTTATTGGTCGCTACATAACGCTACATTGAATGGAAGAATTACATACACAGTATCCACAAAAAGTAAACGTGTGGGCGGGAATTATAAGAGACAGAATTCTTGGTCCTTTTTTCTTTGATGGCACAATAAATGCTGATCGGTATTTGGATATTTTGAGGTTTGCACTTGTTCCCGCGTTAGCTGTTTTATTTCCAAATGCAGAAAATCCGGACACGCCAAACGATAGAATTTGGTTGCAACAGGATGGTGCTCCACCTCATTATGGCATTCATGTTCGTCAATATTTAGATTGAATTTTTACAAACAGGTGGATAGGAAGAAGAGGACATATCAGGATCTAAACCCGCTTGACTTCTTTTTATGGAGCGATCTTATAAGTATGTACAGTGTATACAAACAGACAAGATAATTTGGAAAATCTAAAAATTCGAGCACATACGAGCAATATCACCCACTACAGTTAAAAATGCTTGTTTAATTTGATCTTAAATATGATTTGAAACTATTTTACTAATTTGTGGACCTGCTATTGTCTTTTGTTTTTTTTTTGCAATAAGTGTACCTGATGAAAAGTGTTGCCAGTGACAAAAATAAATGTTTATTGTGACTGTTCTTGAAATTTTTATTATGCAAATGTATGATATTTTTACATTGCTGTATAGGGAATAAAAAGCACTAACTAGTCATGCAATAAAAAGTATAGGTTGCCATTTAAAAAAATTTCGATGACGTCATATCTAAAACATATATAATCGAAAAAGAAATGGAAAACGCCAAATTGTGGCAAATAACTTGACAGGAAATTTTGTTAGAAACTTTTTTCATAAAGTTACTATTTAAGGCTGTAGCATCGATGTCCCTCACTTTCTGTTCACCCTGTATAAGTTTGGCTGATTGGGGCTCTTATTTTGTGAGCAACGGATTGGGTTAATTAGTTCTTGTTTGATTTCTGGATCCTAATGATGAATCCACATTTAATTGGCGGTTGCAAACTCTTACTAAATTGTCCTTATTGCTGTCTATTAAGGCAAGATTTTCCAATGAATTCGTTTTCCGAAAGGTTTCTAGTAACCCAGCTCATAGACACTTTTTGGGAGATGAAGATGGTTACGCAGAATCCGTTTAACTATACCAGAAGAAGCAAGAATTTTGGAGAGGTTTTCTTTCTAAAAACTTGACTTAAGCATAGGACGGTTATGACATTAGTAGTAGTAGTAGTTAGATTTTATTAGACAGGTGAAATAGAGGATAAAATAAACATAGAACCTAATTTTAAATAATTACGCAAGTACAAAGATTTTTTTAATGGCATAATGAATTTCAAACTTTAATATCTAGCGGCATTTAGCAGAACACAGAAAACTACTTCAAAAACAAAATAAAGACGTTTATTTTTACAATAAACATTCAAAAGTTGCTCCATGAGCTTGAATACAGTTCTGGCACAAAGGAATCATACTTTGTTGAGAATTTCATGTAACTGCTTCTGTAGTTGTCCATGAGCATGTATTTCAACAATGTACACTAGCTGCGTCAGATGCCCGCACATATAAAAATCTAGATGATTCAAATCTTGAGATCTTTATATGTCATATGACGGGACCTCCACGTCCCATTTATCTTAAGAATAATAAGTATGTAGCCATCAAGACCGAGCAACATCATGCTAATACCAAGTGTTTTGTCCATTATCGAGTGGAGCACATCTCATATTTAATGAAGCCCATTTTCTTAAAAAACCTACCTATTGCATTACTGTATACTGCATTAAAATGATTGTGTTACATTTAGATTTGTTAATAATGTTACCCCAAAGCCACTTGATATTAACGTTGTACATTATCATGCCATTAACACTTCAATCTCATATAGTTTCGTAAATAATTAGAGTATGATCCATGTTAATTAGACATGTTTTACTCAAAATAATCTCATCAACTAAATTGTAATGTTTTTTACATAAGTTATATATTTTACAGTCGTTTCATACGAAAAATCAGGGTACAATCAAATTTTGTCTATTGTGATTGACTGAGTTGGCAATTAAAGGTTTTGCAAAATTGAAGATACCATACTAATTCGTTAAATGAATTAGACTTGAACAAATTGAATCTTTGTTCGTATTTAATTAGTCAAATAAATGATCTGATGGTATGTAGCATTTAATAAATCGTAATTGCACTGAAGCTTAAAAATCAAACACACTTTGTATTCGACAAATATATTTATTGATAATGTTTGTTACATACCAAATTAATCAATTTATTTCCAAGATAAAAGCTCAGGTTAATGTTTTGTTTTGAATAAGATTGCTTTATCTGCACTCTAAAGACTAATTGTCTGATGCAACCCAAATTCGTTTCATTCTGAGAACCCAATAATAATTTTCGTTATTAAGTTATTTGTTTGTTACTTGTAGTGAATGACATGTTATCAGTGTCATTGCAGTAGGTTTAATTGTTATCTAGATTTTTTGCTCACATGCATTAAGATTTACTTTTATTTATAAGAACACTTAAAAATTAAATTATATTTTTAATGATGGCTTCCAAGAGCAATTCATTTTAGATGTTAAAAATATTTATCTCCTTTGCCAGGAGGTGCAATATTTTCATTTCAACATCATCTTTTAGTTTGTTTAATGTAAAGTTAATTATTAGTGTATGGCAACTATATAATTCAATCCTCTTAAAACAAGTCTTTTAAATATGCGCTGATTTTATTTTGTAAATGTAATATATGAGCATCTTTATTTACGGTATTTATTATACACATAAGTACATGCATATATGTATGTGCACATACATAATATTCCCATATAATCAAAGTTTCCCAACAGATATCTAAAAGTTGATCTCTCAAAAATAGAAGATCACAAATTAGTTAACCGTAGAGCAAGTCTAAGGCATCCTCAAAGTAGCTAAAAGATTAATAATAAAAGACATCCAAAACCTAACGTTGAAGGTAATCTTCTGATTAACCATAGAAGACGTCCAAAGCCTAACCTGTTAAAATTTCTCTGGTTTGATATAAAAGACATAGAAAATAAAATCTATTAGTTAAGCGGTTGTCATTGTTTTCAAATCCGCAATAGCACAACACAACCGCTCTCGCCTTTCTAGTACTTCTTCACTAAATTGAAATATTAAATGCGATTCTGTATATACTTAGGTTTCAATACTGCTTAAAATGTTCCAAGGTACATTTTCTAAGTTCTCTAAGTTTCCTAATAAACCTAAGAACGTTCAATACGCCAAACATTACAGTTCCAGATGGCGAAATTCTTTCGTCAGAACCGTGATGGTAGTAGCATTACTTCTTTTTTTATGGGGTGGTAGATACGAGCGCGTTTTTAAGTTCACATGTCTTGTTAAAATAACGCAGAAAACAATCACAAATACTCGCAAAATTTTAGCAAATACAAAATTACTGTATGTGATAACTTATATGAATAAAAAATCTTTTATATGACGTCCTAGCGGTGGTTATAGCAGCAGATATAATTCAAAGCGCCATACAAAACTGGAAGATATCGATCTCCAAATCCGAACTCAACTAGTTCGCTTTATCATAATCTAGAAGTGCAGAAATCCTCGCACTTCAGATATGTATCAGTAGACACAATTTGTCGAAATCGAACCTTGTAAATTTCCGAAGACTTATTACTCTTTGTCATGGCATTCGAAGATCCCAAAATATTTCCTTAAATGAAAATTTACATACAATAAAGGTATATGAGTATGTATATTCGTTAGAATTGAAGCCAGCTACAACAGCCTTTTTTTGAATTCAGTGCGTTTGTCGGATTTTCGTCTGTATTTGAATGTATATGTTGCGGTCAAAGACGGTAATTGGACAGTGACGATAATGGCCGGACAATGACGTGAATGTCCATTTTTCCTGGCCAATATCGTTAATGGCCGGGCATTGACGTTATGGCCCGTTGCGGGCGGGCAATGTTGTCAATATTTTCATTTTATGTTCATGTTAACATCCTTGCCCGGTCATTAACGACAATTGCCAAAAATGGCTGGAGAATGTTGATATAGGTATCATGATTATTATTATTGAAACTATACAATATGTTTTCTTTTATTATTTTTATTTATCAAATGTGCACCGTCTAGGTAAGTGCAAGTTGAAACGATAATATTCACACTTATTAAATCTTACTTGGTAAAGTAAGTAACTAAAAAATTAAAAAAAGAATATTGATTTTTCAAATAATATTGAAAGAACTCTAAATTAATCATTCTTGTTGTGGCATGAGAGTGATCTGTGGCACTTCGAATTGCAAATTTTCTTGTTTGCGCGACATGCACACTTTTTGTTTTTACACCCGCCCTTGCAGTGACAACGCTAGTACCCTGGCCCCCTAAAATACTATTTTGAGCTGTAACTTCTCTAAGGGATATTTCTTTATTTTTTGGGGAATCGCTGAGGTTCTCCCGTATGTGCAATATGTGCTCCACAAATTACACAACACAAACACAACGTGGGTGCCTCTAACATAACCCAACTTTCTATTTTATCATCACTGGCCGCTGTCTAACGGGCAATGACGACATCGCCCGGACGACGATGTTAACAGTAAGCTCGTATTATGAATTATCAACATTACCCAAATTACATGG
>JABXWE010103438.1:0-21829 GCA_014611495.1 Limonius californicus | reverse complement strand
AACATTAACAGTAAAAAGTTGGCATCAAAGGCAGAAATACAGTTGGCTATAAACGAATACTCCCCACTACAAGACAGAAGTGTAGCCTGCGTGAAGACTGCAATACTGAATTTTAGAAATCGCCTACAGAAGAATATGTAGTTACTGTATATGAACATTGCTGTTATATAATATGTTTAATACGAATTGATTTTGCTTGTTGTTCATTCCCAAAATCTAAAAGTACTATGTCAAAGTAAGAAATTCTAGGTGAATTCACAAAAATGCATGTTGTCATAAGTTTTAGATTATTTCTCCTAAGACATTTTTATCCTTAATCAAAAGTTACTGTATAAGAAAATGTTGAATATTATACAAGGTGTTTCTAAATTATGTACCGTAAATTTATGGGCGACTGGAAGATCTCAAAATAACGCAAGAGTTTTAATAAACTGCTTCGTTACGGCCTTCTAAAGTAAGCCTGGCCCGATCACTTTTTTGTCGATAACTTTCACAATAGTACATTAAAATTTTGAAATTTTTGTTCTGACACTGCACATCTACTTTAATGTTTGTGCTTAATTTCACTTCCATACATGCACGAGAGATATTTTTTACACCCATTGACTTTCTGATTTTTTTTTTAGATTATTGTTCTCTATACACAAAAAATAATTTTTGTATTTTTTTTTATACGATGCACTGTTTTTCAGATACTTAAAGTTTTATTTAAAATCGAATTGCCATGAAAATTTGAAAATTTCGTAGAATGTGTTTTAATCTCTCGGGGTGGATTCATGAAATTAAAACAATCAAAAAGTTCATATAAATGTGTATCTGAAAATGCGTTGTTACAGAGTTACAGCACCTTTTGAGTTGTTAACAGATTTTTGAGACAAGAAGTGGTGTAACTGTGAAACAAAGCGTTTTTGGTTACATACGCATATTAACACTTTTGATTGTTTTGATGTCATGAACCCACCCTGAGAGTTTAAAACACATACTACGAAATTTTCATGGCAACTCTATTTTTAATGAAAGTTGAAATATCAGAAAAACAATGCATCGTACGAAAAAACAACAATCATTTTTTGCGTATTTGTTTATGGAGAACAATAATCTAACCAGAAAATTCGAAAAAGTCATGAGTGTGTAAAATATCGAAGAAAATAGTGCACAACCTCCTCGAATGATAGGCCTCTGGTGCATGTATGGAAGTGAAATTAAGCATAAACAGTAATGTAGACAGGTAGTTCCAGCACAAAAAATTTAAAAATTTTAATGCAACGATTGTGAAAGTTATCGACAAAAAAGTGATCAAACCAGTCTCACTTTAAAACGCTATAACTCCACAACAAAACATTTTCAGGCATAAGTTTATTATAAGTTTTGCATTATTTTGAGGTCTTCTAATCGCTCATAAATTTATGGTACATAATTTAGAAACACCTTGTATATAACTCCAATTTATATTTATGTTTCATTATTCTAAAGTTATTATTGTCAAAACTTGTACTTTAACGTTGTTTCTTTAAAACCGGAACAATATTACATTGCATTATTATAGTACCTAAACACATACTAATTTGTTTTCTTGTATTATTGGAAGCACTTTTTCTTACCGCTTTGATAATTTAACACCTTGATAAACCTGTTTTGATGAGGTAACAGTTTTGTAAATTGTAAAAATGTCTGAAATTTAAAAAAGTATTGCGTCACAAATTATACAGGGTTATTCATCGGAGAGTACGAGCCTACGGTTTCGAAAATAGGCAACAGAAAATACAAATCGTGGAGGGCTAGGGTTTCTAAATTTATATTTATATAAGCTATTGTGGATCACAGGTACCCGATTAATTTACATGCCAGTTGTAAGACGGGTTTAAGTTAACCGTCCTATTATTAAAATGCCTAATAAATGTTGATTTTTCATTTACACCTGCTTTATTTAAAAGTTGAGTGGTTTTTCATTGTTGGAATGCAGTTTAAAATTGACATTATTTGATTCAAAAGAAGTAAATTATTCTTTGATCCGTAATGGCTTAAATATAAATTTAGAATTCCTAGCATTCCATGGTTTGTATTTTGGGTTGCCTATTTTCAAAACCGTAGGTTCGTACTAGCTCCTACTCTCAGGTGAATAATCCTGTATAAAAAATGCAGTTTATTGTATCTATCAGATTAACAATATTGTTCGTATTTTATCCATAATTTAGAATTGCACCTAAATGTTTATTTTAAGTACTTTGTTAATTGGCTGTAGGTACAGTTAAGATTTAAATGAGATGCAGTTTTTAATTTTTATTTTTTAAATGTATACCCTCAATTACATATAATGTTTCATATGAAATTACCAACACCATTTTGTCTGTATGTTTTATAATATTGAATGTAGTTTTTACCTTTACTTGTACTGTGTATAATAATGAATACATAAAATCGTTGTACTACATTTGTTTCATTTCAGAAAGGTGATTTCTTTTAAATGAAATGCCATAATTGCATTATCAGTTGTACATTACAAATACTTCTCAGATTAAGTACTTAGGTGCTTCTGTTTCATGAGATTAGTCGTGTAAATATCTTGTTGCTCGCTAATAGCAAAATTTGTAGCTTAAAAATACTAGAAAATCATTTCAGATTAATACGGGCTTACTTTAAATTTTAGTTGCTTAGTTCAGTGTAACATTGCGATTTATTATGTTTATTATTAAATATATTTAGTCGCCCCGTTCTTCACGAATTAAATTAGCAGCTGGTGATACTTCAGTACTAACCATTGATCTAATTATTTTCTACTTTAATTGCAACATGTTTGTTGTGTCTTCTACATAATAATATCATGAGGAGCTAAACTATAATAATTTAACTGCAATGTATTTGTTATACTTACTAATTCCACATTTGCAGAGTCATTAATAATTTTAGCCTGGTTTCTCACCGTGCATGTTCTTCTTTCTCACAATGTAATGGCATTTATAGAGTCACATTTTGTAGTCCTCGCAAATGCCATTAGCTATATATATATATATATATATATATATATATATATATATATATACCGGAAATAGCATTTCTGGCGGAAAAAATTGGCATGATTTGATATTTGCGGAGGAAACTTGGATTTGTGGCGGAAGCGCCACAACGCCACAGTATTGCGTGAGATTTATGGAGGAAACGATGGTAGCCCTACCAGTGATAACTGCTAGTACTATTGCGGTACTACAAATGATTGGTTTGAAGCGGAACTTCCAAAATTGCAATGTGTTGCCTATACAACAGTTCTGGAAATCCAATAATTACGCGTGTTACAATTACCTACGCGGGATAATCCGCCAAATTTACTGAATCAAGGTCGCGCAGGTTAAAGTATATATTACAAGATATTTTATACTATTCTAAATTACTGTTATGTGAATTGAGAACAAATTTTTCACATTGATCATGTAATTTAAATAATATGTTTGCGATGATTTTTTAATGTAATAAAATATCATAGTGCCTTAAATCGTGTATTGCAACGTCGGCGAAATAAGCTTAATTTCGGTTTCAAGTAGTTCCCTCCGTGGCTACATTTTCAATTTCCTTCTGTATCACTAATCTATCGCGTACCGAGGAAAATTAAGCGACGCATTGGGAAGCAAATAATACTGAAATATTGCTAAGAAGCTATGTCTAAATGTACACTATAAAATTAAAGTATACTCCTCCGCAGTGGTCAATTAGTTCAGTGATTTTGGCATGTAAAGTCTGTAACGGCGGAACAGCAGGCGTTGACCTCAAGTTATTTAACAGCTGAGAGTGAACCAGTCTGCAAACCAAGCTTAATTGTGGTTTCAAGTACTTTTTCCATGATTACATTTTCAATTCCCTATTCTATCGCTAATTTATGGCGTACCGAGGTAAATTAAGCGACACATTGAGATGCAAATAATACTGAAATATCGCTAAGAAGCTATGTCTAAATGCACACTATAAAATTAAAGTAACGTATAGTCCTCCGCAGTGGTCAATTAGTCCAGTGATTTTGGCATGTAAAGTCTGTAACGGCGGAACAGCAGGCGTTGACCTCAAGTTATTTAACAGCTGAGAGTGAACCAGTCTGCAAACCAAGCTTAATTGTGGTTTCAAGTACTTTTTCCATGATTACATTTTCAATTCCCTATTGTATCGCTAATTTATGGCGTACCGAGGTAAATTAAGCGACACATTGAGGTGCAAATAATACTGAAATATCGCTAAGAAGCTATGTATAAATGCACACTATAAAATTAAAGTAACGTATAGTCCTCCGCAGTGGTCAATTAGTTCAGTGATTTTGGCATGTAAAGGCTGTAACGGCGGAACAGCAGGCGTTGACCTCAAGTTATTTAACAGCTGAGAGTGAACCAGTCTGCAAAACAAGCTTAATTGTGGTTTCAAGTACTTTTTCCATGATTACATTTTCAATTCCCTATTGTATCGCTAATTTATGGCGTACCGAGGAAAATTAAGCGACACCTTGAGATGCAAATAATACTGAAATATCGCTAAGAAGCTATGTCTAAATGCATACCTACTATAAAATTAAAGTAACCTACAATCCTCCGCAGTGGTCAATTAGTTCAGTTATTTTGGCATGTAAAGGCTGTAACGGCGGAACAGCAGGCGTTGGTCTCAAGTTATTTAACAGCTGAGAGTGAACCAGTATGCAAACCAAGCTTAATTGTGGTGTCAAGTCCTTTTTCTCCATGATTACATCTTCAATGCCCTATTGCATCGCTAATCTATGGCTTACCGAAGAAAATTAAGCGACACATTGAGGTGCAAATAATACTGAAATATCGCTAAGAAGCTATGTATAAATGCATACTATAAAATTAAAGTAACCTACAATCCTGCGCAGTGGTCAATTTGTTCAATGATTTTGGCATGTTAAGGCTGTAACAGCGGAACAGCAGACGTTGATCTCAAGTTATTTAACAGCTGAGAGTGAACCAGTATGCAAACCAAGCTTAATTGTGGTTTCAAGTCCTTTTTTTCCATGATTACATTTTCAATTCCCTATTGCATCGCTAATTTATGGCGTACCGAGGAAAATTAAGCGACACATTGAGATGCAAATAATACTGAAATATCGCTAAGAAGCTATGTCTAAATGCATACTATAAAATTAAAGTAACCTACAATCCTCCGCAGTGGTCAATTAGTTCAGTGATTTTGGCATGTAAAGGCTGTAACGGCGGAACAGCAGGCGTTGATCTCAAGTTATTTAACAGCTGAGAGTGAACCAGTGTGCAAACCAAGCTTAATTGCGGTTTCAACTAGTTCCCTCCGTGGTTACATTTTCAATTACCTTCTGTATCACTAATCTATCGCGCACCGAGGAAAATTAAGCGACGCATTGGGAAGCAAATAATACTTAAATATTGCTAAGAAGCTATGTCTAAATGCATACTATAAAATTAAAGTAACCTACAATCCTCCGCACTGGTCAATTAGTTCAGTGACTTTGGCATGTAAAGGCTGTAACGGCGGAACAGCAGGCGTTGATCTCAAGTTATTTAACAGCTGAGAGTGAACCAGTATGCAAACCAAGCTTAATTGCGGTTTCAAGTAGTTCCCTCCGTGGTTACATTTTCAATTACCTTCTGTATCACTAATCTATCGCGCACCGAGGAAAATTAAGCGACGCATTGGGAAGCAAATAATACTGAAATATTGCTAAGAAGCTATGTCTAAATGCACACTATAAAATTAAAGTAACGTATAGTCCTCCGCAGTGGTCAATTAGTTCAGTGATTTTGGCATGTAAAGGCTGTAACGGCGGAACAGCAGGCGTTGACCTCAAGTTATTTAACAGCTGAGAGTGAACCAGTCTGCAAACCAAGCTTAGTTGTGGTTTCAAGTACTTTTTCCATGATTACATTTTCAATTCCCTATTGTATCGCTAATTTATGGCGTACCGAGGAAAATTAAGCGACACATTGAGATGCAAATAATACTGAAATATCGCTAAGAAGCTATGTCTAAATGCATACCTACTATAAAATTAAAGTAACCTACAATCCTCCGCAGTGGTCAATTAGTTCAGTTATTTTGGCATGTAAAGGCTGTAACGGCGGAACAGCAGGCGTTGGTCTCAAGTTATTTAACAGCTGAGAGTGAACCAGTATGCAAACCAAGCTTAATTGTGGTGTCAAGTCCTTTTTCTCCATGATTACATCTTCAATGCCCTATTGCATCGCTAATCTATGGCTTACCGAAGAAAATTAAGCGACACATTGAGGTGCAAATAATACTGAAGTATCGCTAAGAAGCTATGTATAAATGCATACTATAAAATTAAAGTAACCTACAATCCTGCGCAGTGGTCAATTTGTTCAATGATTTTGGCATGTAAAGGCTGTAACAGCGGAACAGCAGACGTTGATCTCAAGTTATTTAACAGCTGAGAGTGAACCAGTATGCAAACCAAGCTTAATTGTGGTTTCAAGTCCTTTTTTTCCATGATTACATTTTCAATTCCCTATTGCATCGCTAATTTATGGCGTACCGAGGAAAATTAAGCGACACATTGAGATGCAAATAATACTGAAATATCGCTAAGAAGCTATGTCTAAATGCATACTATAAAATTAAAGTAACCTACAATCCTCCGCAGTGGTCAATTAGTTCAGTGATTTTGGCATGTAAAGGCTGTAACGGCGGAACAGCAGGCGTTGATCTCAAGTTATTTAACAGCTGAGAGTGAACAGTGTGCAAACCAAGCTTAATTGCGGTTTCAACTAGTTCCCTCCGTGGTTACATTTTCAATTACCTTCTGTATCACTAATCTATCGCGCACCGAGGAAAATTAAGCGACGCATTGGGAAGCAAATAATACTGAAATATCGCTAAGAAGCTATGTCTAAATGCATACCTACTATAAAATTAAAGTAACCTACAATCCTCCGCAGTGGTCAATTAGTTCAGTTATTTTGGCATGTAAAGGCTGTAACGGCGGAACAGCAGGCGTTGGTCTCAAGTTATTTAACAGCTGAGAGTGAACCAGTATGCAAACCAAGCTTAATTGTGGTGTCAAGTCCTTTTTCTCCATGATTACATCTTCAATGCCCTATTGCATCGCTAATCTATGGCTTACCGAAGAAAATTAAGCGACACATTGAGGTGCAAATAATACTGAAATATCGCTAAGAAGCTATGTATAAATGCATACTATAAAATTAAAGTAACCTACAATCCTGCGCAGTGGTCAATTTGTTCAATGATTTTGGCATGTTAAGGCTGTAACAGCGGAACAGCAGACGTTGATCTCAAGTTATTTAACAGCTGAGAGTGAACCAGTATGCAAACCAAGCTTAATTGTGGTTTCAAGTCCTTTTTTTCCATGATTACATTTTCAATTCCCTATTGCATCGCTAATTTATGGCGTACCGAGGAAAATTAAGCGACACATTGAGATGAAAATAATACTGAAATATCGCTAAGAAGCTATGTCTAAATGCATACTATAAAATTAAAGTAACCTACAATCCTCCGCAGTGGTCAATTAGTTCAGTGATTTTGGCATGTAAAGGCTGTAACGGCGGAACAGCAGGCGTTGATCTCAAGTTATTTAACAGCTGAGAGTGAACCAGTGTGCAAACCAAGCTTAATTGCGGTTTCAAGTAGTTCCCTCCGTGGTTACATTTTCAATTACCTTCTGTATCACTAATCTATCGCGCACCGAGGAAAATTAAGCGACGCATTGGGAAGCAAATAATACTGAAATATTGCTAAGAAGCTATGTCTAAATGCACACTATAAAATTAAAGTAACGTATAGTCCTCCGCAGTGGTCAATTAGTTCAGTGACTTTGGCATGTAAAGGCTGTAACGGCGGAACAGCAGGCGTTGACCTCAAGTTATTTAACAGCTGAGAGTGAACCAGTATGCAAACCAAGCTTAATTGTGGTTTCAAGTACTTTTTTCCATGATTACATTTTCAATTCCCTATTGTATCGCTAATTTATGGCGTACCGAGGAAAATTAAGCGACACATTGAGATGCAAATAATACTGAAATATCGCTAAGAAGCTATGTCTAAATGCATACTATAAAATTAAAGTAACCTACAATCCTCCGCAGTGGTCAATTAGTTCAGTGATTTTGGCATGTAAAGGCTGTAACGGCGGAACAGCAGACGTTGACCTCAAGTTATTTAACAGCTGAGATTTATTCGTAACATCAGATATGATATGTAATATTCTCAGGAGCTAAAGGAAATCTATTAGAAAACAAATTTTAAAAGATTTATTAGTGAATGCAGTCGGCAAAATAAACTGAATTGCCATTTCAACTAGTTCTGTCCTTGATTAGGTACGTTTTATTTGTCATTTTGTATGGCTAATCTATGGTTTAGCAAAAAATCAAGCGATACAGTTAAAATGTAAAGAATGCTGATAAATCCTTAAGAAATATACCTAAATGCATACATTTAACTGAAATAAGCTATGATGTCCCGCAGTGGCCAATTAGTTCAATGATTTTGGCATGTAAAGGCTGTAACGGCGGAACAGCAGGCGTTGACCTCAAGTTACTTAACAGCTGAGAGTGAACCAGTCTGCAAACCAAACTTAATTGCGGTTTCAAGTATTTTTCTCCATGATTACATTTTCAATACCCTATTGCATCGCTAATCTATGGCTTACCGAAGAAAATTAAGCGACACATTGAGATGCAAATAATACTGAAATATCGCTAAGAAACTATTCCAAATATTCTCAGGAGCTAAAGGAGAACTATTAGCAAACAAATTTTAAGAGATTTATTAGTGAATCCAGTCGGCAAAATATACTTAATTGCCGTTTCAACTAGGTCTTTTCGTGTTAGGTACGTTTTATTTGTCATTTAGTATGGCTTATCTATGGTTTAGCAAAAAAATCAATTTCCTTAGGAAATATACCTAGTAAATGTATACATTTAAATTGAAATAAGCTATGATGCTCCGCAGTGGCCAGTTAATAGTGATTTTGGTATTTAAAGACTGTCACGGCGGTTGACCTCGAGATATTTAACAGCTGAGTTTATTGGTAGCTAAATGTAGCTATGTAATTGTTACATTTAAAATGTATTTTAATCCATAATTTATATATATAATTTTCAGAATCGAACGAAGAGCTATTACAAATATGTTTTAGTAGTTCTCAAACATTTGTTTTTATAGCTAGTTACGAGGTAGCTAGAAAAATTAAGCAATAGCATAGGCTAATAAATATTTATTAGCCTATGGCAATAGCCATAAAAGCTGTTAAAACGTTTAGAAGATTAATAAAACACTAAATCTAAGATTCCAAATTGATATTAAAATTGCCGCTCCTGCATAAATGCGATTTAAGGAAGTGAAGATCATGTAAGGTCGTTAATGCAGGGATACTGCTGACGTTACGTCTGGATGTTAACAAAGACGTGTATTCTTATTATCGTATGATGTAAATCCCCCAGAAATGTACTGGCGTCGGTAGTGCAGTTTTATACTGTGAAGTGTGATGTGGATTGTGAACTAGCAATGATAGGGTAAGTACTTCAGTTTGTTTTTGTTTTACGTAGCATAATACATACCTACAGTGCGCGGCAAAGGTATGAAATATATGTACCAAATAAAACTGAAACATGTACCTAATTGTAGATTATATTTTTTTTAAATGCTAAGAATGGTAAAATAGTGTTCCTACATTCATTTAAGTGATGACGTCATCGTTTTATTTAAATGGCAACCCCTAATTTTTTCCGTGATTTTGTTTGATCATTCAGTTGGCTAAATGACAGTATAAACATTTTGACACCTTGCGTAAGAAAATTTGTGAGACATAAATCATTGAACGTTGAGAAACTCATTGTTAACGCGACTTTTTGAAACTTTGTCGTCCTGCAAGATGCATCGGTAGACCGATAATGGCCAGCTAGGTCGGCTGACCATTTGACATACATGTGTATTTTTTAAATAAATTCGACTCTGATGAAGAATAGTCTTGAATAGCAATATAATTACATGTACTTAAATTAAAGATTTTTTTTCTTCAAACGTTAGGAGAACATTGCCTTTTCTAACTAGATTCAAAAAGTTTGCTAATAGTAAAACAACAGAGTATTTTAACATAGAAATTTGTGTGCATTGTTATAAGGCTACTTATTTATATAGTTGTATTGTTCATTATAGCTATATCATCCCATCCAGTTATTAATGTAGATCATCATGTCGGACCGCTCGACATACGTTTTAGTACAGCATAAGGGCAGTAAACAGTTGAAAGGTTGGTACAGTGTAAACTGTGTATAGGTAAACTTTTATAATCAATTGCCAATTTTGATGTGTCATAGCAAAGTTCATTTTTCAACAGCATTTTTTTATATTATTTATTTATAATTTAAAACTTAAATTTATTACGTATTTTGTTGCACGTCGGATGTGCCACTCCTTCTAATAATTTCTCGAGTTGAACCTGAATTAGACTTATCGACAGATGTGTGACTTTAACTGGACATGACTATATTACTAAATTACCCATAGCTATACACAAAATAATTAAGAGATTGTAAAGGAGCGTTGAAATATTAATTTTGACAATTGATAACGAAACTAAATTAGCTTTTCATTAAAAGTAGGTATAATAGAAACAAATTAATATACAATGGAACCTCTGTAACTCGAACCAACAAAATCTCTGAAAAATATTTGAGTTAGAGAAAATTCGAGGTACGGAAATACCTTAAAATTAACAGCAAACGCACGGGGATAGAAAAATGTTCGTGTAGAAGAAAATTTCGAGTTACTCATTTGGAATTGAAAACTGATTCAAAATTTCTGAATATAATTATGATGGCACTTTTTTTAATTCTTGATATATATCATCTCATTTACTAGTCTCCTTTCATCGTTTATTTCTTTTTGTAGTATTTTTACGTCTTCGAAATAGAGGTTGTGGTTTTTTCTTCCGCATGCTTTTGTAGTGGTGTATTTTTATTCTGTGTGCTGCTATACAACTGTGCTTTTATTCTGTTTCCTACATTACTGTTTGATCTGGCGTATATATTTGCCTGCGAAGAAAGACATGCCCAAACGCAGTTGAAAAAAAACTTTGCTTTTATTTTTGTAGTTTGTAACCTCCTAATCCCAAGAAAAAAAAGGATATTCCTGAATAATGGTTATGTATCATCACTTTGAAATGAATAAAATGTCCCTGCTTGTCCACAGTTCATACCAATAAATGGAGCCGCAGAACTTTTCGGAAGAAGAAAACCAATCGAGATATTAACGTAATTGCTAGTTCGTCAAAACGTTGCATATTGGAGGATATTGTACAAAACGTTAATCACGATGTTCCACGCATCAAATTAGCCCCCATACCCGTTACTAGAAGAACTTTTGAGTTTCTGCACGGGAAGAGACGTAGGTTGAAATGTCAACAACCGGGAGTGGAGAAAATTAAAGACGATGCTTCGAATCCAATAGAACTGCATGATCAACCGCCGAAAATAACTTCACCTCGGTCGCTTACCAGTGGTATAATAGGGGAACCTCAGCCTAAACTTCATCAACCCCTAGCAATGCCAGTGGAATCAGATTTTGAGAGCAGTCTCAAAACTTTGGGAGAGATCAGCCCCTTTGCGTGGAAAATATCACCACCACCACAACTTTTTTCTCCGCTTCCACCTGAAATTGATCGAGTTAGTGTAAAACGCCGCTTATTTGATATTGAAGATTCGGAAGAGCAAATGAACGATAAAGAAGTCTTATTTCCAAGTGAGTTTTGTAGTTAGCCGAGTATTTCTGTGCAGTTCTTTGTCTATTGTCTTTGTACTTTGCTACCCTTAGATACTTTCTATAATTTACAGATCGTAGCGTTGTTGAAGATAGCGAACCTGAGCACAATAAAGAGCAGTGTCAGGTAGATGAGTCTGAACAATTTTCCAACTCTGTCCTACCTGGTTATGAATATATACTGAGCAGTAATAATGCTAGTGAAAATAGCGACGATACTCATAACGATGTTGATTACGTTCCCAGCGATAACGAGATACAAGGACGCAGGCAAGAACAAGAGAAATTACCACATGAAGTTATTGTTATGGATAATGAACGGCAGTCGACGCAAACAGTTGACAATTTGTGTGTGACAATGTCCCCAAAGGGTACTGTCGATGATGACCTCGACGAGTTCTTTGTGCATCTCAATCGACAGGCAGTTTCTAACGTGCCTACATCAAGTTTTCCTAAAGAATTGAAACGTTTTGAGCATCTGTTGCCAAATATAGATTCCCGTATTGGCTATAAAGAGCCTGGACGTATTGTTGTTCAGTCTTCTGAGGGGGGCAAACGAACTAGAAGATATTTTTGTCCATACTGCAAAAAAGATGTGTCATCAATTCCAAAACATCCATATTCATAAAAATGAAGAACTGGTAGCAAAGCTGTTGTCTCTTCCCAAAGGTAATACTTAATATACCTTTTAACTGCTCTTTATTACTAACGAATGCAAGGTATTGAAAGTTGAAAGCTAATGTTTGTTACAGAGCACGAAGACCGTTTACAAATCTTGAGAGCAATTAGAATACGGGGTACGTACATGTACAACGTTACTCGAGCTTTCAACAATGGCCAGATGAGAGTTATTAGAAGGCCACGACCAAACGAAACGTTTGATGGTAACGAATATACTTATTGTCCAAACTGCAGCTTAGCACTCAAGCGATACAGGCTGTACAGACACCACAAACGTTGTTCGGGCGAATCCAACAAGTACGGAGGCCACATTCTCCAGGCACAAGCTAGAAGGTATTTTAAGTTATTCAATTTTGAAAGATCCTAATACCTGTTCATAGTGCAATTTTATTATAACAACTAGCGGAACACCCCGTGGGTCATGCCCCACACCTCATCGTTTCTTGTTTTTTAAGAACACTATTTGCCTGGTGTAACGTGAAAACGTCAACCGCCGAGCGTGCAATAAGTAACGAGCTGCACCTGTGAGCTCGCCCCACGCTTCTTTGATAATGAATCTAGACTACATTTGCTTTGGTGTTTTTCTTATATGAGCAGCGTGTGTGAGCACCCCCATTTTCCGCCTTTTTTCGACTTTTCCCCCACGTCACATTTTCTAACATTTTCCCTCTTTTTCCTACTTTTCGCCGGACGCGGCCCACAGGGCAATCTAGGGGCTCGGCCGCAGCCTACGCGCAGCTAGTGGCGAAAGTTATTCATTTTAGATATCTGACTTTTTTAACGTTTTTGTCACTATAATTATTATTGATACCTTCAATGATCTTTTGAATAAATGTAAACTATGTTTTACAGATTAATGGGAAATGTTCATCGTGATGCAAATGCAATACTTAAAACACGGATTCTTCCTGTACTAAGAGACGATGACTGTGGCAAAATTATCAGATATGACAGAGCAATCATTGTTTACGGAAACAACTTTTCCTTGAGGCATTCTACTTCGTCTCATAACGACAAAATGATACGAGCCAATCTGCGTATCTTAGGACGTATATTACAGAGTGCTAGAATGCTTGAATCTGCTGTAACTGATCTAGCATCTTTAATGGTCCCTGCAATGAAAGATACTGCTATAAATGCAATTCTAGATGTTGCAGGTTTTTCTGCCACTCAAGGCATCTACCGTTCTGCTGTTTCCGCCACCCATGCAGCAGCAACTCTAAAGCATGCTGCAGAACTGTGGCTGACGAACTGCATCAAGGATGAGGATCAACTAACCGAAAATAAGGTGACCAAGTTTATTTCTATTTTGAAATTGGAAATTATTCCTGTACTAAACAAAACTGTTACCGAGCACCGAGCTCAGCAAGAAAGAAGAAAAAAGGTAGTCCTACCTTCTAGTGACGATTTGAAGATGCTAGTTAACTATGTAATAAGAGGTTATCATCGTTGCGCTACTGCAGGCAACGCTCTAAAGACTTTAACATAGCGCACTGGAAACAACTAGGTTCTTACATTTGGTATACTTAATGATATATAACAGACGTCGGCCGGGGGAAATAGAAAGAGTTCACCTAGAGGACTATAACTCAATTATTCGTATGGACAAAAACGGTTCTGAATATCAAAATTTGAGTGAAGAGGACAAAAAGAGGGCAGACAATACTCACCTTTTTGTAATTCGTGGAAAGCTTAATAGGTCGGTGCCTGTATTGGTTCCTACAACTGTGAAACGGGCATTAAAAGTTTTTATCGCTTTACGAGAGGATGCAAAGGTGCAATCATCTAATCCTTATCTATTTGGACTACCTGGAGATGACGTCACATCTGGAAGACACAAATTCTTAGATGCAGGGAGGATATTACTTGAAGTTTCAAAACGGTGTGGTGCACAGAACCCCAAAGTCTTACGAGCCACAGTACTGAGGAAACATCTTGCAACACGGGCAATGTCCTATAATTTGTCTGACAAGGTTACCAATGAACTGGCAGATCATATGGGACATGCTACCACTATTCACAAGGACATATATAGGCAAGCACATTTTGGTCGCTCGGAACTAAATGTTATAGAAATGCTTGAACAGGCCATTGAACCTGCCCATAGTGATGAAATAGAACAAATAACAACCAGTAGTAACGTTGCAGTTCCTCCTATTGTTCGGACTCCAAGATCAAAACAAATTGTTTCAAACATAGTTTCTCCGGGGCAAAAAACACCGAAGCAACATATAACACTTGAAACAGGTAATAATTCAAGCGCGCACAAGAGCTAGATTTTAATTTAATTTCTTATGATTTTGTTGATCTTGTTGATTTAATGACTTCTAAAAACTGTTTTAATATAAGTTGCACGTAATACAGTCAACTTACTCAAATGCCAAAATATTTGCAAAGTTAACCTATAAATAATAGTTATCGATGGTAAAATACAGATGATTTTGGATAAGCAGATAATTTTATGTATTACAAGATTCTAACGAATTTATAACACCTACAGATGTTTTATATTTTATTGCAGGAACACCCCAAACGCCCTTAAATCCAATAGCACAACTTGCTGCATTAAAATATTACATGCACAAACAAGCACTACAGGAATCTTCTCCAACTGCTAAAGATCTAGAGGATGCATTAAAGCTGCCAGAATTGAAGAACATAAGTCTGCCGCAACTGATGCTGTTTTTGCAAAACTATACAAGGAAAAAGCACGGCTTACCATTAGTAGCCAAATATAAAAAGTACCAAAACAGCCACATAGAAGACCAGCCACTAAAATGCAGAAGTAAGTTATTATAGTGTAGCCGGCCTCGGTGGTCTAGTGGTTAGAGCACTTTCCTTTAGATTCAAGGGAAGGGGATCGAACCCGGCCGAGGCTGGTGAGATTTTTCTAGCGGTGAAAAATCTGAAAGTGCTCCTTCTGTTGGAGAAGAAGTAAAACCGTAGGTCACGTGCTACTGCGATGTGTGACACGTTAAAAATCACTACTGAAGTTGGAATTACCCCAGATAGGCAAAATTCTTAGTTAGGGTGTACAATAAGCCAATAATGGCTGCAGCGTTTAGAGAAGCTTGGAAAACCGCGTCCTAGATCTCGCCCTTTCAAATCAATCAATCAATTACAGTGTCATAGGATAAATAGAAAGTTCAATCTCTCAACTTAATTTATTATCTCATATTATGTGGAATTAGTTTTGAGTGTTTAAAATATAGGTCATCTTCGGCCACTTCAATAAAAATCAATAAAAATTACTACAAAAAACAAAAAACCATAATTTCAAACACATCAAAAACAACGATAGCAGAATTACAGTAATAATTAACTAATATGTACATAAAAATTACGTATTTAAATTTTAATACGATTGAGTCGCAGTGTCTTGGGGAGATCAAATTGGCAAAAATATAATTCCCATGTAGTACTATGCCTATTGTTCAGAATTGGTGAAACATGCTGCATATTTTCTTTTACATTTATTAACTTTTAGCTAACTTCTAGTGTTCATTTACAATTTATATACATACCTACATTATGATATTTTTACAACACCCTTTCTAATTCTGGTCTTTAATGAATAGTATTTTGTACTTTCAGATGTGGCACAACGCAGACGGTGGAATGCAAGTGAAAAGCGTTTATTGAAAATAACCTTTGCTAAATATTTTAATAATCCACGTAGTAAGGAATTACCATCTCTTTATGAAATAAAAATGGCTCAACAATTGCATCCAGAATTACAGAATAGAACTGCCGCTTCCTTGAAAACTGCAATATCCAACGATAGACAGAAGAAATTAAAATCCATAAATTATCGACTCGGTAATGATTTAGATGATGATTCTTCAGACTGATTAATTTTCTTATATGTAGTTTTTTACTATTAGATTATACTAGGTGACACCAGCCCCGACTTTTGTCTACAGTTTTAGAGAAAAGATTTGAAACTTGGATGGTGGATCTATTAAGGGCGTCAGTAGAATATTGGTATTAGCGCCCTTAATTGATGTGTCAAGTTTCAAAATATTACCTCTAAAACTATAAAAAAGTTGAGGGGCGATCCGTTATGTCTAGTTCACCTATTTTAAATGTTTACTACTACTTGTAAGGTAAAGAACAATAAAGTGTAAATCCAGTGTATCGAGTTTTTTTTTTTGTTACTTCAGACTGTAAATGGCGGAATAGCAGACAGCTGTTAACAATACAGGAAGAAAAAGAGGTGGAAGTTGAGAGTAGGCAACTTGACTTGCACGGAAACTATACGTTACCATTGAGTAACCAAATTAATTTATTTCTTACTCAGTGACGTTGCCTTAAATTAATGTATTACAGTAGTTAATGGAGCTGCAACAACGGCAATAAAGAGTAATTAATTGTATATAAATATTTTCCTGTGTTTTAATGTAGCTCTATTATCTATAGTTTGTTAGTGTAATATTAACTACCTCAAAACTATTCCGCCAAAATAAAATTATCTACATTTTGTAAATTGAGCATCTAAAACAACGCCGTTTTAAATAAACAGTAAAGTAATGCCTAAGCAGCATAACTAGTTCATTTACAATTTGATATTTCATTACTACTTGCCAAGTTATGTTCTACTTCCAAAAAATATAATTTAAATCCAAACAAATAAATTCAATTCCTTCATAATTAAAAAGCCCCTTCTAAATAAATATGAAGCCACTAGTTGATTGCAACTGTGAGTTGCATTATTGTTAAAAATAAAAAGTAAAAGTTATTATTTACCGCCAATTAATTTAACTAAGTTGCAAACCATAAGCGATATAGCAATACTTAGCATGTACTGATATTAATAGAGGATCCTGCACAAATGCCATTCTCGGTATATATTGCTATGTATAATAACTGCTCTTTACCTGTGATAACAGTATTATCGTGTACAATTAGCTACGTACACCCCCAATACAGTAATAGCTTCTGTTAAACCAAACTTCAATTTTCTACCGGTCTAGCTCTCATAGGGTCTCTGGGTCGCTCAATAATTATAACTCCATACCTTCATATCACCTTCGTACCACGTTGTCATAATCTCTACCAGTATTCAAATAAAAGATTCCTAGTTCCCAACAAAGTCCAAGTTTAATAGTTTTATAATATTACAATGCCTTAATATAATCCATACCAAATTAACATTTGTTATTAAATGATTTAGAATTTCAAATATAAGCTCGGATTACAGTGTTTCTCAAACACATCCGCCGCTTTTCATCTTTTAGGAAAAACTCTCTTATTATTTATCCATCTCCCCGACAACCCTGCCATCTGGCCAATTACAACATTTCAGGAATCTTATTTGTCCTATGCCAACGTTTATTCTAAAAATAGAATAAACATTCCTGTTTACATGCTTTGATGTGCCAGTCATTATTTTATAAACCAAGTAAAATTAAAACATAAGTAACACAAATTACAAAATTCTGTTGAAGTAAGACATCAGCACTGGTATATCACCACATTTTTCCCCCTCAAAATGAAATGTTCCAGATCAGGTGTACATATCCCGACACATCGTTCTGGAATATTTTATTTTTCAACTAAACATACAGCCAAAAATTGCTATTATACCTCCCCTTCTTTTCATGAATGTTATCCTATAAACTCTGTTAGCTTATCACTACCTTCCTGATAATTATTCAAACACGTCTTTGAAAATATACCATCTACCTCATTCAATATGTACACAGCAACCATCACCTCATTCAAACTACACAGCAACCATCACCTCATTCAAACTATTCATGTTGTTAACGTTCTTCCGCGTTAAACTGTCCGCCACCACGTTCTTTCTTCCTTCAATATACTTAACATCAAAACTGTATTCTTGCAATAACAGTGACCATCTATACACCCTACTATTAGCGAACCGAGTTTTCACTAACTGTATCAACGCTGCGTGATCAGTATGTACTGTAAAGTGATTCCCCATTAATTAGAATTTCAACTTATTTATCGCGTACACTATGGCCGCCATTTCTTTTTCCGAAATTGAATACTGCCTTTCATACTTCTTCAATTTTCTAGACATAAAACATATCGGAATCTCTTCGCCATCCCTAACTTGTACTAGCTCTGCAGCTATTGCATTATCAGAGGCATCTGTACGTAATACAAAAGGCAAATTATAATCAGGATGATATAAAGCAAGCTGTTTATAAAAGCAGTTTTTCAAATCTATAAAGCATTTTTCATATTCTGTGTTCCATTTCCATATGACATGCTTTCGTAGTAACTCTAACAGCTTCTCCGATTTTTCAGCTAACCTTGGGATAAATTTTCTATAATAGTTTAAAATTCCCAAGAACCCCCTTAACTGTCTTATATTCCTAGGTTGTGGATAATCTTTAATATCCTTAAGTCTTCCCGCATCAACTTTAACACCCTCCAAATTAATCTCATACCCTAAATACTTGACTTTCTCCTTATAAAATTCACATTTTTCCACATTAAGTTTCATACCATTTTGCTCCAATTCCCGTAATACACATTTTAGATGTCTAGTATGCTCCTCTTCTGTCTCACTAAATATAAGTATATCATCCACATAATGACAACAAAATTCTTCATATTGGTCTAATATACTCTGCATAGCCCTAAGCAATGCTGCACACTAAGTTGATAATCCGAACGGAACTACACAAAACTGATAAATATTACCATCAATACTAAATCCTGTGTATTTCCTAGAATCTTTATGCAACGGTACTAACCAAAACGAATTCTTCAAATCTAACTTTGTAAAGATTCTTTTATTTCCCAAACTTCCAAGTATACTTTCTATGTTCTTCGGTGTTTCAAATTGCGGTATTGTCCGCGCATTTATTTGTCGTGCATCTAAACATAAACGAACATCCCCATTACTTTTCCGCACCACAACTATTGGATTAATAAAATTCGTTGAAGACAGCTCAATTATCCCCTTCTCTAACATATGCTTAATTTGTTCTTTTACCTTCCCTTTGTACGCATACGGCACCGGATAACTTTTACAATGTAAAGACTCCTCGGTCTTTACTTCTAGTCTGTGAACATACCCTTTCGCTTCCCCTGGCTTATCATCCATCAACCTCTTATATTGCATAAGCAAACTCTCAACCATTTTAACATATTTCGGATTTGAATTAATTATTTGTAGCTCTTTACCTTTATCTTCTCCCGTATTTCCCAACCCTTCATTATACACTTGGTTAACATTCATCTCTGTTACCATATCTTCATCTTTCCCCATTTCTTGTACGTAAAACTTCACTTCGACGCCCTTATATTTCAATATTTTCCCCTCTATATCAATAATCATTTCGTAGCTATTTAATAAATTCATTCCAATAATCAAATCCATTGTCAAATTCGGTACAATAAGCATTTCCGTATACACACATATCTTTTCATTTAACACTATTTCATAATTCAATTGCTTGTTCACAGAATTAATCTTCTTCTTATTTGCCGTAATTAAATTCACTGTTTTAATGGGTATAATACACCCCTTGAACAAATTAATATTTTCTTTTATCACCCTTTCATTTATCAAAGACATCTCAGCCCCCGTATCAATCAACGCTACTAATTCTACTGTATTTAACTTTACTTTTATGAATGGTAAATTATGTATTATTTTGCCCTCCAATTCATTTACTAAACCCGTACCACCATCCGGACAATTAATAAATTCCCTAGGATGCGCATAAAAATGGTTAATAATGATGGTACTTTTTTCTAAAAATCCTCCTGCCTATGTACATCGACATCAGCTACCACTTAAGTTGGCTTTTCATCCTCTTTCGCAGGAATTGTATTTAAATTCCTCCCCCTCAAATTTCCATCACCCTTATTATCTCTCATGTCTTCCCACTGTTTATCCCTACGCTCTTCATTATACCCTATTCGTGGCCTCACACGTTCTTGTTCCTTCTTCTGGTAATTTAAATCATTATAATTATACCGTTGTCTGTCACCTCGTTGATTTCCGTAATACCCATCATTATGGTTTCCACTATCATACCTTCTCGTAAATCTCGTATTCTGATCTTTATAATTAGTTTGATACTGATTATCCCGGTTGCTTCGATAATTCCTATTTACCCCCGTATACTGACCATCCCGATAATTATAACCGTGACTATCCCGTCGATACACGTCATACCTATACCCATTATTATCAAAATTATTTCTCCCTTTAAACCCCAACGCCTGTTGTTCCACATAATCATACGCTCGTAAAATGTTCATAAATTGTTCCCAATCTACCACATTATTCTTAATAACATCCCCTGATACAGATGAATCAAACTGTGCAGCTAATATAGGAATCACTACAATCGAATCCCTATATTCGTCAAATTGTTGAAATGAATAAAGCTTTTGTGTAGCATACTCTACTCTTGTCATACCCCTACCACTCAAGAACCTATCTCTCATAAAATTTTGTTTGGCCCACACTTGCACACTACTTCCCCAATAGTATTTCAAAAACATCTCTTTAAATTACATAAAATTTATACACTCACTACTTACTGTGTTATACCATACTATTGCCTTACCTCTTAATGAATTTCTAATTACAGTCTGTATTACATATTCATCCACTGCACCCCCTGCTTGAACCTGTAAACCCTCCAAGTACTTTTCCAAACCTTCAATAAAACTTTTTGGATGCTTCTCGACACGTGGATCAAATCTCGGCAACTCCAAACCTAAATTACCTCCCAAAACATGGACTCCAGCTCCACCACTACATCTTGTCACCTTCTTTTCCATGATTTCCATCCTTTCATCAGACTTCACGCCAAGACTATTTATTCCATCATCAGTATACTTGCGGGATAACTCTGCTACTACACCAACCTTTACTTTTAGTTCTTCACTCATTTCCTCCAACCTCTTAGTTTCCATATCCATCCTTTGTTCCAAACTTTCAAATCTCGCTTCCATCTTTTTATTACTTTCATCCAACTTGACACTTATCTCTCTCACTTCTTCACGATTACTGTCTATTTTTGCATTTATCTCTTCACCGTTACTGTCTATTTTAGCATTCAACTCCTTACTTATCTCTCTCACTTCTTCACTAAACTCCTTCATTCGTACCAGACTATCATAATCCATCTTCATCAATATCTCCATCAACTTTTCCATTGAACTATCCACTTTCTGCACGTCCCGTCCAACATCAACTTTCCCCTCAATTACCTCGTGCTCAGATCCACTCACTTCTTCACATTCCCCCTGTTGTTCTTGATCATTCTTTTTCATTTCCTCCATCTTCTTCTTGTTCTCTTTTGTTTTTACCATCTCATTAAATTATTCCATCTATTAAATTACGCAAATTGCACATACAGTCTTCATAATATCACCCACACATTAATGTCAC
>JABXWE010103437.1:0-33147 GCA_014611495.1 Limonius californicus | reverse complement strand
GTATTGTCCGCGCATTTATTTGTTGTGCATCTAAACATAAACGAACATCCCCATTACTTTTCCGCACCACAACTATTGGATTAATAAAATTCGTTGAAGACAGCTCAATTATCCCCTTCTCTAACATATGCTTAATTTGTTCTTTTACCTTCCCTTTGTGCGCATACGGCACCGGATAACTTTTACAATGAAAAGACTCCTCGGTCTTTACTTCTAGTCTGTGAACATATCCTTTCGCTTGCCCTGGCTTATCATCCATCAACCTCTTATATTGCATAAGCAAACTCTCAACCATTTTAACATATTTCGGATTTGAATTAATTATTTGTAGCTCTTTACCTTTATCTTCTCCCGTATTTCCCAACCCTTCATTATACACTTGGTTAACATTCATCTCTGTTACCATATCTTCATCTTTCCCCATTTCTTGTACGTAAAACTTCACTTCGACGCCCTTATATTTCAATATTTTCCCCTCTATAGCAATAATCATCTCGTAGCTATTTAATAAATTCATTCCAATAATCAAATCCATTGTCAAATTCGGTACAATAAGCATTTCCGTATTCACACATATCTTTTCATTTAACACTATTTCATAATTCAATTGCTTGTTCACAGAATTAATCTTCTTCTTATTTGCCGTAATTAAATTCACTGTTTTAATGGGTATAATACACCCTTTGAACAAATTAATATTTTCTTTTATCACCCTTTCATTTATCAAAGACATTTCAGCCCCCGTATCAATCAACGCTACTAATTCTACTGTATTTAACTTTACTTTTATGAATGGTAAATTATTTATTATTTTGCCCTCCAATTCATTTACTAAACCCGTTCCACCATCCGGACAATTAATAAATTCCCTAGGATGCGCATAAAAATGGTTAATAATGATGGTACTTTTTTCTAAAAATCCTCCTGCCTATGTACATCGACATCAGCTACCACTAAAGTTGGCTTTTCTTCCTCTTTCGTCTGAATTGTATTTAAATACCTCCCCCTCAAATTTCCATCACCCTTATTATCTCTCATGTCTTCCCACTGTTTATCCCTACGCTCCTCATTATACCCTATTCGTGGCCTCACACGTTCTTGTTCCTTCTTCTGGTAATTTAAATCATTATAATTATACCGTTGTCTGTCACCTCGTTGATTTCCGTAATACCCATCATTACGGTTTCCACTATCATACCTTCTTGTAAATCTCGTATTCTGATCTTTATAATTAGTTTGATACTGATTATCCTGGTTGCTTCGATAATTCCTATTTACCCTCGTATACTGTCCATGCCGATAATTATAACCGTGGCTATCCCGTCGATACACGTCATACCTATACCCATTATTATCAAAATTATTTCTCCCTTTAAACCCCAACGCCTGTTGTTCCACATAATCATACGCTCGTAAAATGTTCATAAATTGTTCCCAATCTACCACATTATTCTTAATAACATCGCCTGATACAGATGAATCAAACTGTGCAGCTAATATAGGAATCACTACAATCGAATCCCTATATTCATCAAATTGTTGAAATGAATAAAGCTTTTGTGTAGCATACTCTACTCTTGTCATACCCCTACCACTCAAGAACCTATCTCTCATCAAATTTTGTTTGACCCACGCTTGCACACTACTTCCCCAATAGTATCTCAAAAACATCTCTTTAAATTTCATAAAATTTATACACTCACTACTTACTGTGTTATACCATACTATTGCCTTACCTCTTAATGAATTTCTAATTACAGTTTGTATTACATATTCATCCACTGCACCCCCTGCTTGAACCTGTAAACCCTCCAAGTACTTTTCCAAACCTTCAATAAAACTTTTTGGATGCTTCTCGACATCTGGATCAAATCTCGGCAACTCCAAACCTAAATTACCTCCCAAAACATGGACTCCAGCTCCACCACTACATCTTTTCACCTTCTTTTCCATGATTTTCATCCTTTCATCAAACTTCACGCCAAGACTATTTATTCCGTCATCAGTATACTTGCGGGATAACTCTTCTACTACACCAACCTTTACTTTTAGTTCTTCACTCATTTCCTCCAACCTCTTAGTTTCCATATCCATCCTTTGTTCCAAACTTCCAAATCTCGCTTCCATCTTTTTATTACTTTCATCCAACTTGACACTTATCTCTCTCACTTCTTCACGATTACTGTCTATTTTTGCATTTATCTCTTCACCGTTACTGTCTATTTTAGCATTCAACTCCTTACTTATCTCTCTCACTTCTTCACTAAACTCCTTCATTCGTACCAAACTATCATAATCCATCTTCATCAATATCTCCATCAACTTTTCCATTGAACTATCCACTTTCTGCACGTCCCGTCCAACATTAACTTCCCCCTCAATTACCTCGTGCTCAGATCCACTCACTTCTTCACATTCCCCCTGTTGTTCTTGATCATTCTTTTTCATTTCCTCCTTCTTCTTCTTATTCTCTCTTGTTTTTACCATCTCATTAAATTATTCCATCTATTAAATTATGCAAATTGCACATACAGTTTTCATAATATCACCTACACATTAATGTCACTCGTACTGTCATCCACAAATGTCAAACTTCTTTCTAAGCAAATTTATTGTAAAAAAATACACTCCCTTTCCATCCTGCTCCAACGTAACATGCCAAAAATGTCTCACGTTCGGACGCCAAAAATGCTGTGTATAATAACTGCTCTTTACCAGTGATAACAGTATTATCGTGTACAATTAGCTACGTACACCCCCAATACAGTAATAGCTTCTGTCAAACCAAACTTCAATTCTCTACCGGTCTAGCTCTCATAGGGTCTCTGGGTCGCTCAATAATTATAACTCCATACCTTCATATCACCTTCGTACCACGTTGTCATAATCTCTACCAGTATTCAAATAAAAGATTCCAAGTTCCCAACAAAGTCCAAGTTTAATAAGCTTTATAATATTACAATGCCTTAATATAAACCATACCAAATTAACATTTGTTATTAAATGATTTAGAATTTCAAATATAAGCTCGGATTACAGTGTTTCTGAAACACATCCGCCGCTTTTCATCTTTTTAAAACAACTCTCCTCTTATTTTTTCCATCTCCCCGACAACCCTGCCATCTGGCCAATTAAAACATTTCAGGAATCTTATTTGTCCTATGCCAACGTTTATTCTAAAAATAGAATAAACATTCCTGTTTACATGCTTTGATGTGCCAGTTATTATTTTATAAACCAAGTAAGATTAAAACATAAGTAACACAAATTACAAAATCCTGTTGAAGTAAGACATCAGCACTGGTATATCACCATAATATATACGAAATTAACCTTATGTATTTGATAGTTGACAACATTTTAAGTGATATTTTCATTATAGAACTGAATAACACTAAATCTAATTTGATTTTAGCAAGAATCAAGTTCCTCGTTCTGTTTAATACTTTTTCGCTATTTCTTTACGATTACCGATACGTTGTTGGCAGCAATATCAAATTTTACCGCTAGATCTTTTTGTTTGACACCATTATCAAGGCCTTCCAACACCTGCAACTTGTCTTCAATAGTTACTCCAACATTTTCGTTTTTCAATTTTTAAAGAATCGCTTAGTTCAACCAAGTTAGCAACTAACAACTGCATGTACAATCATAAATGAACTTCACATTAAGAGATGTGAAAACCAATGATTATCATATTGCACCGTAATAAACTTGTCCATTAGCTGTACAAAGGTAAAGTAGGACCAAACTTTTAGTAGCGAATGTATAAATCCCTACTCAAATGCAATTACCAGTCAATAGGTAGCATGCAATCTCTGAACAATGGCGTTGGTGCTTGTTGTTTGTGGTCAGGGCCGCATTTAACTTTCTTGGCAATGGCAGGAAAATCAGACGATGAAACTTTTTATTGAAACTGGTATAATTATAATATATATGATAAAATGTTATAATCAAAGTATCTAGGTAAGATTACATTATTTAAATGAAAACAATGTCTCTATTCCTGACAATGTGAATACTAAACCAGCTTTGTTAAATAAAATAGCAGAATAGAATTTAAAAAAATCATTTTCGTTGATGAAACTGTCGTTGCAAACCGCCATAATGTTCTGAGATTGCCCCTTACTTATGCGAATTTAATCCGATCGAAATAATGTGGAGCACTTTCAAAACAAATGTCAGAAAAAGAAATACTTTTCCTAGGTTAAGCGACAATATTCTGGATTTTATCATAGATGCTGCTTGTGCAATTGATAAACATCGGAAAAATTGCGTGGAACACATCGTTAAAGTTGAACAGAAGTATGCCCCAAAATATGAAATCAAACTTTTAATAATTAATTTAGAAGCTGATTCATCTTCTGATTCCTTAGAATTGAGTGACATCGAGTCTGAGTAAATTAAACAAATAAAATAAAATGAAGATTAGCGTTAAATAATATTAGAAAAGCGTGCCAAATGTGTATATGTATTATGTAATTTAAAAATAAAGTATTATTTTAAGCATTTCTGGTTGTATAATATATTTCTTTATCCATTCACTAATTTTGCTGAATACGTTCTTGATCGCCTACGTGCAACGACCCTAATATTTGCAGCTTATCTTTAAGTCAACAGCTTAACATTCGATACCAAAAGTTTGGTCCAGCTATACAACTTTCATGAAATTTCTGAATATTTTATAATCTGTGAAAGGAAAATGAAAGAAAAACATCACAATATGGAGGCCTTCCATCATAATATAGATGTAATTTACATGTAATTGAGTCTGAAGGTCAAGCTCCTCATAAGAAAATCATTATATAGAAAATAATCACTAAATGAGTATTCACTGTATGGAAGTTCGATTGTACTTTCCATACTCCACATACGGCAGCCTACAGAAATAGAGAACTATTCGAAATCTTGATAGAATTACACGTCATCATTGGGGAGCGGACACTAACAAATTGCTACATATATACACAACCCTAATCAGATCCAAAATTGATTATGAAATTGTAACGTACTCCAGCTGCGGAAAAACATACCCTAAGATAATCAAGACAATCCAAAATACAGCGCTAAGAATTGCTACTGGAGCCTTTTGCACTATTCCTATAGAAAGTCTACATTGCATAACAAATGCAGTGTAGATAGAACATCGTATTAAACAACAGTCGCTCTCATATGCTGCCCGTATATCAGAAAATACAAAAAACCCCAGTAATAAAAATACGTTCTCGAGCCGTTTCAGAAGCTTATATGAAAAAAGAAAAAATATCCAGCCTCCATTCTATCAGCGAATTAACACCTATCTCCGTGAATTACCACCTGTCCTTCCGTACTCTGATATTACTATCCCACCATGGAATATAGTTCTCCCATGAATAGATACCTCCTTAACTATTTATAATAAAAATGAGATCCACCCCTCCATAATCTGCAAGTCTTTCCATCTACTACAAGAAAAATATAAAGCTCACACCTTCATATACACCGATACATCGAAGGTCGAAGGAAGTGTAGGATCAGCAGTAATAACACCACACACAAAATATAGCTATCGACTTCCCCCAATCTGCAGCAATCTGTATGCAATACAGCAAAGCCTAACATATGTGACTCACCATCCTAACCAAAAATTTGCAGTTTGTACTGACTCATTCAGCACAATACAAACGATTCAACAATACCACCCCACAAATCCAATAATCCAATCGATAAAGGAGCAGTTATTCATGATAATTATATCATCCCAGGAAATTATAATCATCTATATACCATCACATATGAGAATACTGGCAATGAGGAAGCAGCTAAAGCAGCACGAGATTCTGCCATAACAATCGATCCAATACCGATATCTGAAGTATACATTAGTTCTGATGTTAAAAATTATTTCAAACAAAGTATTCGTCAAATCTGGCAAGAGGAGTGGAATCAGAGTGAAACAAAACTCAAAGAAATTACATCTACAATAAAACATTCACTGATACTCCCTAAAGATAGGAAAACACAGGTGATAATATCCCGGATCAGAATAGGACACACTAAATACACTCACAGTTATTTATGTAAAAGGGAAGCGCAACCTATATGCAATACATGTCGAACTATAAATACCATCAAGCATATCATCATAGAATGCTCCAAATATATACAACTGCGTGCAAAACACAAGGTTTCTGAGAATATGAGAGAAGCACTCGGAAAAAAACCTGAAAATCTACAACAAACAATAAACTTTCTAAAGTCAATAGAATTATACAACCAAATATAGAATGTAAAATAATAACTGTATAATAATTGCATAATCACTGTATAATAATTATACAATAATTGTATCATATCGGCTAATGACCTATCAGTGGTCGATGCGAAAACTGAAATAAAAAAAAATACTTGTTTTCAACCTCTAAGAATTAAAATTGTAGATCTCTGCATGTATACGTGTGGGTAACTCGTCATATCTCAGAAATACCTAAGAGCAACGAAAAATCATCGTAATCTTTATGATATAATTTTATCAGATATATAAATTTTCAAACCGTTAACATAAAACATTGTTTTGCCACATGTGCAGAATGGTAATATACGTATTTCCAATATTTTCTGGAAGAATACTGCGTCCACAATTAATAGCGGGTTACACGATTGAATAGAATAGACAACAAAAACACTGTATCTCCCTTTCTGTTACATTACGTACAGCCATAACCAAATAAACACATTTATTTGCCTATGGCATAGGCGAATTTTAAATACACCCTAACTACACTGCTCCAAGAAATTAACGCACCAATTAATAATGTTGCGATAAAAGAAAAGTAGTGCTCTATCTACTTCAACCAAATGCATGGAATGAATGTCTGATACAAACCTGATAGACACATGTTACACTTGGTCTGCTTTAACTTTGTTAAAAAAATTTATCAATTTTACATGCACATTTACAATTTACTTGCAGTTTCGTGTTACTTTAAAACGTATCAAATCGTGTAGCTGTCATCAAACAATTGCTTGCACGATCAGTCTAATTTAAAATGATGACAGGCTTGGAATGAACCACACTACCATTTCTCGGGTCATCCAGCGTTTCAGAGAAACTAACGAACATGATAGGCGACCAGGGCAAGGGCGACCACGTGCTACTGCCGCTGTAGAAGATCGTTTTCTTGGAATGCGTGCACTAAGAGAGCGCTTTACCACCACAACAGCCCTCCAGAGACAACTTTCAGCAGCACATAATGTGCAGGTTAGCATTGAAACCGTTTGCCAACGTCTTCTGGAAGGAAATCTGAGAGCCACATTGCCAGCTACTGGTCCACACTTGTCAGCAGACCACCGCAGACACAGATTGGATTTTGCTAGAAACCACTTGAATTAGGAAAATGAAGATGGGAGACTCATTTTGTTCACCTGTTAACTTACAAATTTTCAGTTTTCGAATTTTGATTTTTTTAATTTTTGTGTTGATTGTTGTTAAATTGCCTTGATTTGGAGAAAATATGATTTACATAATTTTAAGCATTATCTATGATGAAACGTATATGCAATACTTTAAACAATATTGCGATTGTTAGTTGTGACTTGAATAAAATTTTGAAATTGTTTTTACTTCGATCTGTTTAATTTTTTTGCAGTTCTCTCAGATATGTCACTAAGATAATCGAAACCTATTTAACAGTGCCAGAGTGACCCTTCGGATAAATCTTTTGATTAGTTAATTTATAGTCTTTCGTTTTTAATTAATACCATAAATTAGTAGGTTAGTTTTGTAACTATTAGTAGGAGCAATTTGTTTAATAATAGTAAACTCCTTACTATAATTAATTTTACAATCTATCCGATAACGTTCTGTATATCAAACGTTTACGAATTATGACTGCAAACATTATTTCATACTGTGATACCTGCTTGTATGCGTTTTTTATAAATAGACTATTCGAGTTGCTCCTTCAAATTATCTTTTAAATTAAAATGTGTATTATCAATGAAGGTTAAAAATTGGCCAATATACTCCAATGGAGTATCACAACCCGATAAAATGTGATTAACCAAAAGATAATTTTCTTAGATTGATACTCCATCTTCCTGAATATATGTTCTTCATTTGAAAGTAATTTACTGTAATATATGAAAAATTCTAATAAGTAATACAATTCAGTTGGTTGTGTCAAGTCAACATTTGTTTTTTATGAAAATGGTAATGAGCAAAAATACGATCTTTACGATCATTATATTACTAACCATGATGACAAAATTAAATTGAATAACTTCTAGATTAATTCTGAAGATTGTTAACCTGAATATGTTGGTCCTAAATTATTCAAAAATGTATCCGGAAGACCACTCTGACAATGTTTTGCAATTCCATATTTCGCTGATATATTCAATAAGAGAAATCGTTAAAATTATTATCAGAACAAGTACAACATGCAAAATAATTTGAAACCAACAAAAAATAGTTAAGACAGGACTAATGATTTATTTAAATCACGTAGTTGCAAATTGAATTATTTACTGGGTAATTCTGTATGCACAGGCTAGACAATTACAAATTTTGACGCCAGATACAAGGAATATATACGCGCATAAAGAAATATAAACATATACTTTAAATGAAAATAAAGAACCACATCTGTTTCCTTAGAAACGTTAAACTGTTGTCATTGATTTATCAGTGAACAACTAAATGTTTCTAAGGAAACAGATATGGTGCATTAAAAGTATGAATTTCTTCTGTTTTTCTTAAAAAGATTATAATGTGGGTAATTAATTATTTTATATCACTATTTTACATAGAAGACCACATTAGGTTTTTTAACACATCGTAGAAAAGGTATATCAAGGTGGTCCGAGATTCAATATATAAAGGTGACAGTACGCTACCTCTTCTTAGTCTGCGTTTTTATATTATCTACATTAAGACTTCCGAGACAAACATCAAATTTAGTTGCTTGGGAATTATCGTTTTAATATCCAAAACACAAATCACTATTATCCAAACTTTATATTTACGTTCTTACAATTCCACTGATATTTTTGCATTCGTCGTCTGGAGACAAAATCCTGTATTTAAAATAAATATTCATAACCAGAGGTTACGTTGGCGTGGCTGAGCAACGTGTTCTGAAAATAAAATGCAAATTCCTGAAGCAGGTATGTAATTTACAATTAATAAATTACTTTTAATTGTGTAGTGGTGGTCATTAGTATTCATTTGTGTTTCAGCTTGTTTCGCTGTTTACATCGAAAACGAACCGCCAACTACCTGACGCGAATTTTAACAAATGGTGGAAGTTTCACTCTCTTCGTTTTAAAACCAAGTCACCACATTTGATCAATTACGGTTCCCTTTATTATGTTACTTTTACAGAATTTACTCTCAATACTGCAGTAACACCATAAATAGCTGAACAACTGAGATAAAACTTAAATCCCCGAAAATAGAGGGTTTTTTTACGGTATTGCATTATCGCCGCATAATGCGATTTTTCAGATATAAATTGACTTTTGTCTTCGCCGTATATGAAAAAGTATATATTCGAATATTACTACATGATAGCATTAAATATTCACGAACAATAGTCGTAAATGCAAACTAAGGATTTAAATTACATCAGTCGATATTAACACCGAAAAATAAAGATACATGCAATAAATATTGGAAAGTGTGCAAGAAATCATCCTATAATGGTAAAGTGATGAAGAAAAGTAACTAGCAAGTCAATTTATGTTGCATGTCAAAGCCAGGACAAAAATATAATGCGGCGACATGAATGTGACTTGTCATCACCAACTCGTAACTTCCAGAAATGAGTATGTCGCATGCATACAGTTTCCATTGACGAGATCTGGCCTATGTAGGTATCTAAACGGAAAGCTGTGAAATTTATGAATTTCTACGGCAAAACGTAAGTACATACAAGTTACATTGCCTAAGCAAAAAATACTTTGTTACCCTAGCATTACTATATGATAATTTAGTAATTCGGCGATTCAAAAATATTTTTCCTAATATTTCAAATAACCGTCATATCAAGCTGATTCGTCTTAGCAGACTCACCCTGTATATTGAACAGCTTTATGCTTCTATATATGTCTATCTATATACAGGGTGATTTATACCAGGAGGCGAAAAATGAATATTCGTGTTTGGGATTGGATTGTATGCAAAAAATGCGAAGTAATTTTTTTCCGATCGGCCTTTGTTTTGGAGATATGAGGTTCAAACTTTTGAAAGATATAATTTCAAGTGTCACAAAAAACTAATAGTAGGCCATATGAGAACTTTATTTAATCAGTGTAATGGTTACACAGAAAGAAAAATCATTACTTTAACTTACAACTCATGTTCGAAAAGTCCACCGCCAGTCGCGATGCAAGCCTGGCAACGTAAAACCATTGAATTATAAACAGCGGTAAAACTTTGTTCATTTAAAATTTGACGTACAGTATTCATAATTCTGTCTCGTAATTGCTCTTCATTGTGAATTTCCTCTGCGTAAAGTAGTTGTTTTACGGGGCCCCAGAAGTAAAAATCCTGTGGATTTAGATCTGGCGACCTAGTAGGCCAATGAACTGGACTGCGCCTACCCAGCCACCTTCCATTAAAATGGTTGTTTAGCCATTCTACAACAACCCTTGCAGTGTGCGGTGGCGCACCATCGTGTTGATACTACGTTGCGCAATGCAAGTGGAACGTCTACTAATAACTCGTGCAAGTAATTATCCAAAAATTCCAAGTAGGGCGCAGCATTTAAACGATGCGGCAGAATTTGTATTGGCAGTAGACGACCGTTGAAAATCCCGCACCACGTTTTAATCGAAAATCTGTATTGAAAACGATATTTTCTAAATGCTTGCTGATTTTGTACTGACCATACATGCTCATGGCGACAGTTATTGATACCGTCCCTGGTGAAAGTAGCTTCGTCGAACCACAAAATGGAACTATTAAAGTTAGGATCTTGCCCGTGCTGTTCGAGAAGCCATCGCGAAAATGCTAATCTTCGTACTTCATCTCCTGGTTGTAAGTGATGGACACGCTGATAATGGTAAGGATGCAACACTTTTCTGTTTAAAATCCTCCAAACGAAGTTTTGAGAAACTTGCAGGCGGGTTGCAAATCTTCTGGTACTAACACCTGGTTCGTCAAGCGCTGCACCAACTATTTCTTCTTCTCTTACAGCGTTGTGTCATAGATTTACACCACCGGTATGACGATTACCAATTCCACATTGTCGCAGTCTTTGAAATGCATCGGAAAATACACGGCGAGATGGCTGACGTCTATTCGGGAATCTTCTTTGATATTCCCGACAACTTTCTAAAACATTGCTGTTACAAAACCCCTAAACAAAAGTAATGTCGGCATATTCTTCATTGCCGAACTGCATTCTTGACAAAATTTGTATCTTTTCTACACTAACTATTACGAGTAATACTATGTGACAATGGTCAACAACTAGTAAATAAGTCTTTTGTTTCAAAGCAAATTTCCATGACTTACTATTAATTTTATGGACAAAAATTATAAGTTCAGAAAACTTCATGCCTCAATATCTCCAAAACAAACGCCGAACGGAAAAAGTTATTTTGCATTTTTTGTTTACAATCCCATCCTAAACACGAATATTCATTTTTCGTCTCCTGGTATAGACAGGGTGTTTTAAAAATTCCGCCGGATATTCTACCCACTATAGTTTTCAACAAACAGCCTAATTATTTACTCAGAGTGGAAGTGCAGAATCATATTTATCACGTCTGCTATGGAAGTGGATAAAACAACATTTGTTTTTATAAGTGTCGATATTGTTATTGTTGTGCGAAAACGGCAGATATGCATTTCATGTATGGTAAGGCCAATAGTAGTTCTTATGAAGCACGTCGCTTGTATGCCGAAGCATTACCGAACCTTGCACTTCCGTGTGATAACTTTTTTACAAATTTGCATCAACGTTTATTCGAAGTTGGCTCGTTTAAATCAAGAAACGGTGATGGTTGTCGGTCTAGATCAGTTTCCACTTCAGACGCGGAAGCAGGCACCAGTACTAGAAGACTTTCTGCCGAAACAAATATTAATGCTTCCCTAATTTGGAGAATTTTACGTGAGGAGCAATTGTACCCATACCATATTCAAAGGGTACAGCTTCTGACTGTGTCTGATTATGCTGCACGTCTGGTGTTTTGCCGATGAGCCCTGATAAGAGTTGCGGAAAACGCAAACTTTGTTAGTTGTTAATTAGTTGAAGTCTTATTTACTGACGAAGCTAATTTCACAAGAAATGGCATTTTTAATTTCCACAACAGCCATGTTTGGTCAGATGAAAACCCGCATGCTATTATTGAATCGAATCATCAACAACGATTTTCGATTAACGTTTGTTTTGATCTTTTTTGGAGACCATATGATAGGACCTATTTTTCTTCCAAGCCGTTTCGCTGGTTAATTGTATCTTGACTTTTAGCATAATGCGTTGCCACTATTGTTAGAAGATGTACTCCTAATTCATAGAATGAATAGGTGGAATGCACGATGGGGCTTGTGCACATTTTTCAATCATGGTCAGATATTTCCTAAACGAAAAGTACAACGGCAGGTGAATAGAGCGAGAGGATCCAGTTGTATGGCCACCTAGATCTCCTGACCTCAATCCGCTCGACTTTTGTAGTTGGGGGTATTTAAAGTCGTTAGTTTATTCAATCCTTGTAAATAGTTTAAACGAATAGTGAGAACGAATAGAACGTACCTGCCAGACTGTTCGTATGGAATCTTTGGAAGAATGTAGCGTTCATTTTTACGGAGTTTTAGTTGATAGAGAATTTGTTAATAAGTTGCATATAACAACGTCTGATACTGCATGATTAAAGTAAGTTTTCGTAATAAGTAAGTTTTCGCTTTAAGCGGAACTGTACTTTACAAATATGTGAATGAGGCATAGTTATAATTCCCAGAATCTTAAAATACTTTCTATGCGATTCCCTAGGATTTAAATTTAAAGTTATTCGCATTGCTTTCTTCTGAAATTTGAAAGCCTTTCCAATAGTACTTGAATTTCTCATTCATATCTCAGATAGCTCTGATAGCATGCACAATATATTAATTGTACTGTTTGAACATAACATATTCTTCTCATTCTAGATGAATTAACTACCGTTTTGTAATGTTTAGGTAGTTTTTTTTTAGAGTATGAAAGCCCTCTCATCTGCTTATACTGAAGTGATCAGTTTCAAATTCCATCGATTAACATTAAAATAACAACAGATTAAATATTATTTGCAACAACTACTGTTTCTTCATTAGTTAGTCTTATTATACACCGCTCGGGCTTCCGTCTATTTTAATAATGTGTTTCTTGATGACAGACCAATTACAGTTATGAAAAATCAAATAAGGCAGTTAAATAAGAGTTCAAATTGTGATTGTTGAATTAGTTAGTAGTAAGTCTTAAAACATGTATTTAACCTTTTCAAGGGTGTGATCACATCCTATTTACCGAAACCTACACTGTTTAGATTTTGGTACTGATTTTCCAATCCACTGCATACTCTGGCATTTCATCTCAGAATCGTACTGAAACCCGTAGGAACGAAGTCTGCGCACCAAGCAACTCTGCTCTGTGTTTGCTCATCCGTAAGACAGTGCGGAGCAAACTGCATAGATCTTCCTCTCTCCCAAATCTCCATGTAAAACTGTCGATTCGTCTCCTTATTACTGTTGATCATCCTAATTTCGAGAAATCGACGGACACACGATTTATGTTGCACGTAGATTTGACATTTTAATCGTTTCTACTGAACTTGTTTTATCACTCATTGCTAGAGCCGTATCAACGCCTGCTCGAATATTGGCACTTTCATTTGAATACATTTTGGTAAATATCTTCGTTATTTATCAACCGATTTTGAAAAACTTTTTTTTATTGTATTCACATAAAGAAATCTATCAGATGAGGGTACTTTTCTATTTGAATTTTAAAAGCTGAAGTTGCTAGCGCTTAGGGGTTGAGGGGTGGGGGGTTAAAAATTACATCTCTAAATATTAATATAAATATAAAAATCGACGTATCCGAACATTTCTTTGAAATATTTTTCTCAGCGACTTTATAGAATTTATCCGTTATTTTCGGGACGCAGTATATATATCATATAAAAATATTAAAGATATGTCTTTGGTTAATATATTTTTAATTAATTTTCTCGTAATTTAATTAAACTACCGCCACTGTAAGGTCACTAAATACAAACTAGAAATTTAACTTAGTTCGATAAGCACAGGAAATTCGCCTTACATAAACACAAGCTAAATTAGTTTCAGTATTCATCAATCAAGAAAAAAGAGATCATCAAACGCACTTTTACTACAATGAAAACCAATGCAGTGTTAGATCATTTAATGAAATATCAGGAAACTAAAATTTATAATTGAAAGCAGAAATCAGAAATTGTTATGGCGGATTATTTACAGCAACTATTCAAATGACCGTTCCAGTAATGAGAATGTAATAGTCCTAGATTGTGTAATATTTTGTCCAGTAATTGAGGACTATTGATTAGATGATAATTATAAGAATAGCTTCCATTAATTCCTCTAATGTGTGACTACTATTTTTTTAACTATTTATCAGATTTACGAATACGTTATTAGAAGACCTTAAATTTTGGGGACAGGATCGTCTCACGAAAAATGTGTACCGTACTATTAAGTTGCTGAAAATAACCTCATCGAAGTTCATTAGTATGTAATTGTTTGACGAAAAGCTACCATCAATCATTACAAGGATGCGTGTCGTTGCTTACACAGTTGCAGATTATAGGGATATAGAAGCCGCGGTTCAGTGATGGCACAGATTAATGCATCCATAAAGATCATTTGCCGCCAGCACCTTTGACGCTGTTGTATCATATGGTGTCTGCGCACAAATATGGATTTAGAAGGTGTCATTTATGCTTTGTGAATTGATCAATCAGAAATCTCAATTAACTACATTATCTGACAACAACTCTTTTAGTCAGTTTTAATTTTAAAGAACTTTTTAGAAATTCGAAATGTATAGCTAAAAAATAATAAATCGTGGCCACATGCCATGTAATATAGGAGTGAAACATATATTTAAAACATTACTTTTGATAAATGAAAATTAAGCAGCAGTGCGTTGTACTGCAATGGAAAAATATTATATGAGAAATTTGCTGCTATTTATTAGCATATAAAATATAATATTTATTAAACATGGTAAACATAAAATCATTTGCATAATAGCTCAATTGTCTACGATAATGAGACTGTAGAAAAAAATAAATCTTATTGTACATCATAGTGAACTTTCAGGGCCTACTAGTGACTTGTCCAGTTCTAGCCTACACTTAAATTACAAATTAGTCCTATTTAAGTTTATTAGTTACGCTACTAAATTTAAAGACCGACTTATATTACGATCTCCATTTTATGGAACATTCTGACTAAACGCTCTACGCTCTAATAGACAGAGCAACTTACACCTTGTTTATCCTGGGTATACAGCATTTAGCGCTTGCGTTCTTAACATTAAGGAAACGTACGTGGCAAAGAAAAGTCCGGTGGTCAGTAATAGCAAGAAGATCTAACCAACCAGAAAGAAGTAAGAAATGTATTGTAATAAACTGACTCATTTAATGTTGGCCATTACGGGTATAGCGAAAAAAGTATGAAGCACAGATTGCCTTTCAAATGCATATCCTCAACATTATGAGTTATGTGAAAACTAAGGATTATGAATTACAATTGAAATCTTTTGATTATTCTTTATTTCGTATGTATTTGCTATATTTATACAACCATGTACTACAGTAAAGACGAAACAGTGCAAATTCTAATGTGGTATCAGAATGGCAACACCTTAAGAACTGTGAGAGACTTATTGTCACTAAAATATCCAGAAAGACCAACTCCTTGTATTCGAACCATACAAACAATTGTTAGAAAATTTAAATCAGAGGGATGCGTACTAAATTCCCCTAAAATAAAAACTAAAAGTAATCACGTTTTAACCGAAGAAATGAAATTAAATATTTTATGCTACGTTGAAGAAAACCCCATAGTATCACTACGAGAAATAGGTTCACATTTTAATGTTTCTAAAAACTCGGTATTTATAACACTAAAAGTATTTAAATATAAATCGTACAAATTTTCAAATCACCAACAACTATTCGATGGAGACAAAGAAAAAAGAACAATCTATTATGAAACATTGTTTAATTTGCTGAATGAACATGAATACATTTTAAATAAGATAATTTTTAGTGATCAAGCAACTTTCACAATAAATGGAGAAGAAGAATTCACAAAATTTTCGGTATGTATTATAATTCCTCATCTATCCACTATCCAGTATCCTGATAAACTTATTTCTTAAATATTGGTCCCGCACTAACTGCCATTTACAAAACTTAACTCACAGTCAATACACTGGTAAAGTTAACGTATGGCTAGGAATAGTTGAAAATAAGCTTATGGGTCCATATTTTATTGATGATAATCTCAATACAGCCAAATTTTTAGAGCTATTAAGGAACGACATCATTCCGGCAATAGATAACTTAAACATCGATGACCCGTGGTTGCAGATGGATGGAGCCCCTCCACATTTCACGAATGCTCTAAGAAATTTTCTAAACAACAGGTTTCCAGGACGTTGGCTAGGAAGATTCGGTCCTATACCGTAGCCCCCGCGTTCTGCAGATTTGTCGCCCAATGACTTCTTTGCTTGGGGATACCTCAAATCAAAAATTTATCCAAATATTCCAATACAAAGTATTGATGAATTAAAAGATCGCATACGTACCGAATGCAATAGCTTGAATCCCGACTTTCTGCGAATGCTGTGCGTGCTTTTCAACACCGTTTAGGTTATTGTTTAGAAGTAGAAGGTGGCCATTTCGAATACTTTTTCTAACTGTTGTTTTTATTTTCATTTCCGTTTTCTGTTACTGATATTTAATGTTTTACAATAATAATCGTCGTTGTTGTGCAACTCATTTTGATTTACTTATTTAATATAAACACTGAATCAACGTAACCTTCATACTCAAATTATTCACAACTACAGTGACGTTTGCTTCGGTTTATTAGTTGTGGGTATAGTTGGTTGCCTACACAATAGGCGTAATTGACGCGTTCTTTTTAAAAATATACCTACATGGGCAATGTATACTAAAAAGAACAATTCCCTGTATATAGAGAATGGGAGGCCGAACTAAACGCATCCCAATTTAATTTTCTACAAGGAATGGAAACGGAGGAAACACTAAGCCCTCTCAACGTGCCTCTACAAAAATGTAGACATCAACGAAAAGCGGTTTGCGCACGTTTCATTGATTATGAAAAGGTGCTCGACAACATTATATGTATATGGATTTAATACAAATACTAAAACTCAACGAAGAAGACATACAACGCACTGATAACGTATATTGGGATCAGACCGCAACAGTGAAAGTCGAGTAGGAACTAACTGAAACGGTTTCAATAAGGAAGATGCAATGCAATTTTGTCACCATTGTTATTTAATATATTTTCGGAAAAAATTAAAACAATGTACAATATGCGAATGAAAGTGTTAAATGCTGACAGTCCTGATGGGTTGCAACGTTTAATGAACCCAATAGAGAGACGCACTCCGGCTAAAAATATATACCAAAAAGTGAAAAGCAATGGAGCACTACAGAAATCTCGAAGAAGATATAGAAATATAGGTATACGGCGAATGAATAGAAAGGATCCCATATTCATTTACCGTGAGTGTTGACTGATTGAAGACTTACTGATCCGAACAAGAACAGAGGCAGCAAGCTTAATCTAAAATAAAGAAATTACTGACCGACTACTATTGATTTTGAAACATTATTCAAATTCGTACAAGGTTGTATATATGTATATATATATTTAATATTTCTGTATAAGTAGAACCGTGGACGTTAAAATCTAGCACCGCGGAAAGAGAGTTTTAGATAAACCAAAAAATGCTACGAATATTGTGGTCTGAACATCACCGAAGAAATATTGAGAAAGATTAGTAGGGACAAAAAGCTAATAAGATCAATAATCTTGAATTCGCTCCTGCAGGAAGGGCATTGGAGCCAAGCTAGCGAAGCTCCAGATATGTTGAATGTGCCAGCTCGCATCGTGGCAGTCACTATCCATTCGATGAGTACCTACGAGCTATTGTGGTTGTGGTAGATTGTAGCATGCCACATCACACATTTACAATCAGTTTTGCGATTAGTGAAACCAATCGAAATGTGATAGCCGGCAATTGGCCCTCAAAGCAAACCCCTGCAAGAATTTTAATTTTTTGTTCATATTAGTAAATTACTTCTTACTTAATCATAATTTTATGTTATGTTACTCAATTTCATATTGTTTTGTTTAAATAAATTGATATTAAAATAAAGAACGGTAAAATGTGAAATTTGTTGATTACTTTAGGGAGAAATGGAAAGGATAAATTATATAAAAAATATACAAGCTCCCGACAATTCTTCGACCTCCCGACTTTAGGGTTAAGGTGTGCACGGCAAAAACAAAAAGTAAGTGCCGAAACGGATCGCCGCAACGGAACGATAGAGGTTGATTCAGACCGGCGGACGCGGAGCGGATTCGAAACCGCGGCGGTACCGCTCAGAAATCACTCTGCGTAAATTTTAATGGGATGATTCAGAGTGCGCTACGGAGCGATAACGGAGAGATAGCGGGAAGTCGGCGGTGTGCCGGCGGAGCGGTTTTGAATGATCGGGGAGCGATTTTTATCGACAAACCGCGCGGTTCGATAAAGACCGGGAGTGAAATATAATATTATTACAGTACCGCACAGTGTCAGGTGCAGGAGTTACAGATTTTTGATAATTTATATCATTTTTTCGTATATGATCTCTTAATAAGTTTAACAGTTCATAGAATTTATCTACTGGCATACGAAAATATTCAAAAAATTTGGAGTCGTCTTTTAGAAGTTCTTTAAATAGTGTGTGAAACTCTCCATCTACGTATCTCGTGGAGGGAATATCATGTCTTCGTAGGCGTTTTCGTTTTTGGTGGTACCATTCTCGGAGGCTATTACCACTAACACGTCTAATAACTCTTCATCGGAGCTGTCTGAACTGTTTGAGAACATCTTTAGAAACCTTTTAATAAATATTGTTTTAACTATTTAACTTATACGTTGAACGCCGTATCAAACCAACCTCGTCGTCGAACTACCGCTTTCTGTATGAATGCCTATCAATCTAAAATCCGCCAACGCTCCGCTCCGCTACCAAACCGCTCACGCTCCGCTTCCGCTCCGCGGCCACCGGTCTGATTAGACCTTAAGGTTTATTTACGAAACATTACGCGGGCCGCACGAAAAAGATTCCACGCGGGCACGCGGAAGGTCCTAGAGGCCGCTTGCGATAAGCGGGCCGTATATTGCCAACCCTTGGTGTAGACTGTAGAGTATATCACTATCTCTTTTTTAAGATATTTGCATTAGATCCACATGGAACGCAACTTTTAATAGAAACCTATCTAAACTTTTCCTCGGAGTAAATTCAAATGTATTTTACCTTTGAATTACCTAATGTAATTTTAATATTGCAAGAAAGCCTTGGAAGCAATAATAACAGAATCACAGTAATTAAAGCAATTTAGCAATTATGCCGACTTTAAATAAACCAGCTACTAATTATTAGCTTGGTAAATTGCAAGATAATTAGAGCATCTTAAACTCAGTTTTAGCATAAAATTTCTCCATTTCTTGCTCATTTGTTTTCAGTACTACACGCGGTTAAATAAAAAGCCACCTCGCTACAGCTGCAATAACAATGTTCTACTGAGGAAATGTAGTGGAAAATAATTTAGATGTAAAAAATTCTTTCTTGGTATAACATTTCTATTCGCTGTCATAATGATTTATTAATTCACGTTGAATGTAAATAAAACCGAGAATAACATTTTCCAAATAGCTGTATGTGGAACAAGTTAAACAGGCACATATTTACTTTTTGGAAGAACAACAACAAACGAGACAATAACAAAATCAATAAAGCATAATCATTAAAGGGTAACCGTATGAAATTTATTTATTCGGCGTTAATTAACACTAACAATGGGTTTTATTTAACCGGCAGAAGCGTTTTCAATTAAAATGAAATCAACTACTACCTGCTAACTAATATATCAAGTGTAAATGATATTTTGACCACTACTAATAGAAACAGATAAGAGCTTTGTAAAATGTTTGACCATGTCATTGAGCTTCTACATTATATTTACACAAAGCTTCCTACATAAAATTTAAAGGTGAATTCTAAAAATACAAATTTTTCTTTTAATACTTTATGGCCAAATCGGATTAATAAGCAAATCAATTTCTTCGGCAAATAATTAAGAAATTGTGAGACAAGCAAGACGACCTTAGTTGTAATTAATAAAATTTCGTTTCAAAGACAAATTTTAATGAGTGTTAATTGGCTGTCCCAGATTGTAATTCATTTAAAATTAATGAGATGTTTAACGAATATTTTCTCGATTCGTTCACGCAGCTTTCAGATAACTCATTTAAAATTTAGTGAAGCCTAAATTTCTGAATTCATAATCACGAAGTCATTAATCCATCGCCTAACAACGACCTGAATATCAAATGGAGCATATCCAAGCGCTCGCACTTCTAATTTTCAAATATATAAAATTTCAACAACGCTGTTTATTAAATTTTTTGGAAGTTAACTCGCCTCGTTTTAATAAGTAAACTCGACATTAAACCTGGCTCAACAAAACTTTCCTAGCACGTGGTAATGTTCTTCTAAAGAAATATTTCCCAAGTATTTCTAGATAAGCAAACTTCCAAACGAACTTATCGTCAACTCGCGTTCGCCTTTAAGAAGTTTTAAAGAACTTGCCAGTCCGCAAATATTTTTAGGGAAATGCTGACACTCCGTGTTAGCCCCGGAAGACCCGAATAGCGCAGCTCTTGGAGAAGCTCGATGTAAGTCACCCTTGTTTGACCTTAATTTAATACAGATGTTTCTTACAGACACAGTACCTTTTTTTTAAGTAATAAAAGTAATTGTTTGCTCTATAAAGTAGCGTAAATTGGTATATCCTTCTTCGGGTGTATCTGAAATGTATAATTGCATGAAACGCTTGAACTAGACTTCATCATCCCCCAAACATTTACTTGGTTCGCAAAAGTATACTTGTGTCAACTTCTTAAGATCCCTTAAGAACATCCTTTTCATATTTTAGGAGATTATCAGAATCTACAATTACAGTTTTAGAATGTAATTTTAAGAATAATGAAATACCATTTGTTTACTGCAAATATGCTTTCTGGAGATTAAACAATTAAAGTATTGCTTCATTTGCAAGGAGTATATTCGGAAGAAGCTGCTACTTAAGGTATGTTTGAACAGCATTGTACAGAACAACATTATGTATACTCTAACAAGTGAACAATAGTCGCTACAAGTTGCATTTACTAAAGCATACGAATACTGACAATATGGGAAAACTATATTCGTATTGTTTTTCATTGCACAGAAGTTCCTTTTACATATTTCTTACGGGATGAAAACAACAGGTACAACAAAGTTTGGCTATAGACTACAATGTGTAGTGCTATTATTTAATAGTTATGAAGGTATAATTCAGTTGCAGCAGTTAATTTTTACTCCAAAACACAAAATGTTTATGTTTGAGTGCGAAACTTAATAACCAAGTGATTGCGATTCTCCAGTAACAATTAAGCACGGATTTACTATCTACAAAATAAAATCGTCGTCGCATTTTACCTTCTTAAATCATGGATTTAGTGTGACTAATACTATACTTGTAACTTCATTATTTAATATAAATTTTCACCCAATCGTAATTTTATTTCAACACTAAAGCAAGTTTTAATATACTCGAAAAAAAACAAGGTAACTTTCCATTTTTTCAAATAGTATTCCTTGATCCATATGGATTTATACCTTCCAGTAGCTATTTAGGGGAAACACTTTTGTGTTATAATTAGTATTTTCTATTACTTTCTTTAACCAGAAATATGCAAAAACTGCTGTATTTCCCAAATATGCTATTCTGAACTACTTACTAACTTTGCCTTACACATTTTACTTGAAACATTTTGTTAATCTTGAACACCCATTTATTCCTGAATAAGTAAATATAAAATGATTACTAATTTTCATTCAACTCCATTTTCCGGTGTTCCTCCAAGTTTGAAATTTCCTTTTCTGGTAATATATTTTTTTTTATTATCTTCATTTCTGTAGATAACATTTATTCTATCTGCCATTATTTTTCGGTTTTAATCTCTTTCGATTTTTGCATATTTTTTTAACTAACAAAACTCGTCCTCAATTGCATTTATTACTTGGCGATTTTGTAGAGACGTTATTATTAACATAATGTTTGCCGACCTCGATGGTTTAATGGTTTGACTCTGACTGACGTCGGCGAGATTTTTCCGGCAGGGAAAAACTGAAAGTACTCCTTCTGTCGAATAAGAAGCAAAACCGTAGATCGTGTGTTACTACCGCTACTACTGCGATGTGTGACATCTTAAAAACTATTGCTGGAGTTGGAAGTATCGCAGATAGGCAACATTCATGATTAAGGTATATGATAAGTCAATAAGGGCTCGAGAACAGTTGATTGTGGTTGTCAAATATTAAAAACTGATTATTGGTGTTCACCGTTTTGTTGTTGTTTAAAGAAAAATTCTATTCTCTACGTAGAAAGCCAAATTGATGAAAACAATAAATCAGGGCGTTATTGATTAGAATTATTTTTATTTGTATAAAAATTACACCTCTCCGTATGATTTAATACCTGTATAAGTGTTTATTATTTATTATTATTATTGGATGTTAGGGCTTTGGCCTTTAAATGCCTTCCGTCACTTCGACCCTTAATGGTTCTTTTGTAACTTATGAGCCCTTTTCTTTGTTAGAGAAGTTGTTGATAAACCGTATAATGTCTCTGGACATCGAGTCCCTTATTTCGTTAGGTGTCATGGTTGCCTTTTCGAAAATTTTTTATCTGCGTCGACAGGCAGCATTGCATTCGCATAGAATGTGTTCTGCCGTTTCCGCTACCTCGGTACATAAGCGGCAGATTTGGTCCTCAGCTTTACCAATCTTGAAAAGATGGTATTTTAATGTTGTGTGACCTGTGAATAGGCCAGTGATGGTTTTCAATTCCATCTTGCTGAGGGACGAAACAAGTTTTGCTTTATTTTGCGAAACAGTGATTCCACAACAAGGTTCAGGTCCAGTGAATGGCGTCGATGCTCCGCGTTTTGCGAGTTCGTCGGCCTTTTCGTTGCCTGGTACGCCCTCATGCCCTGGCACCCACCACAAGGTAACGTGGTTTCTGTTTGCCAGTTGTTTGAGGTTGTTCAGGCACTCCCAGACTAGCTTCGGCTCACAAATAGGGGTCTTTAAAGCTTTTATTGCTGCTTAGCTGTCTGAGAGGATGTCAATGTCAATTGTTGCACCTTTATATCCCTTCCTTAGGTTTATCTTTGTGTAAAGGTTTATGGCATAAACCTCAGCCTGGAAGATGGTAGTGGTAGTGGAAGTATACATGCACGTCTTTCCTGATAATACAGTTTTAGATATTATATCAACTAGTATATTCTAGTCATTCTTCCTTTATAATTTCACGGCTATTTGACTTGACTTACATTCCACGTTCTTCCTTGTGTACACAAAAACCATGCCAAAATTTCTAAATTTTTATATGAAACATCGGATACCGTACCATTTTTTCAATAGCGTTTACTGTTTTCCTCTTATTAATAATTAAAGCTAAAGATAACCAGATGTACTTATGCTTTCGTTATATAAGAATAAACAAAATACCCTACGTGTAACTAATTATTTTCAAAAATAACAGGTTTTCCAATTGCATTCCTTCTTGATGGTTTCCATATCCTCCGATGAAATTCAAAAATTACATTACCTTTAACTTTCATTTTAAAAAACATTGATCTCTTGGCGATCTTCTAGTGCAGTAATTAATCTGTAATAGCTCTTATATAAAATTTAGATATCGATCATTTTCGTGATTCCTTTTCTTTAATAAATCCTTTCAGCAAAATTAAGGCGACTATCATTTTTCAATTTTTTGAATTTATACAGCAAAGTTATATAAAAATGTAAAAATAACCTTCTAAAAGGGTAATGTACTACACCAAAATTTGAAATCTGTCATAAAATAAATGAGGAAGATACAGGTCAGAAGTGAAACACACTATACATATATAATAAAATTGCAAGAATTCTTACATTGTTTTGGTATCTCATAATCAGACAAACCTATCACATACTTCTTATCAGCACAATAGACTTTCAGCGATTTGATATTTTAACATTACAACAAATCATAGATTATCATCATCATCATCATCATCTTCTTCTGACATGGAGCTGACTCGAGAGTCGATCCTGGATACGCCAGAGCTAAGTGAACTTCTTTATACGAGGTGGTAGGTGGTTTGCGAGCCACCGAGAATAAAAAAGAAACTTATTCATGTATTGCGGATTAAGTTTTGTTCACTACCACAAGAAAAGTGATATTTAATAAAAATTGTGATATTTATATTTGTAACGGTTCAAAATATTCTTTAGCATTCTTCTACCAGTAACAAGCCCGCCTTTATTTTGGCTGTTATGAACTGAAGTATACTATGGTGCAATGAAATTGATATAGTAAATGGTGTAATTTCTGTTGCCAATAATGAAAATAATAAAGTCAAACATTTTGTGAATACACCCTCATTTAACATTTTAAATTGTTCCAATTGTCAAATTAGTTTTAATATCAATAAATAAACACGTATTTCTCATATTAACTATTGAATTTTCTTATACCCGTTACCCGGTAAATCGTCTGAGATACAATCACTTCGTGTTCAACTGATCCGTTTCTGAAGTCACCTGAATGTTTTACTTTCCATTATTGTCGACTTTTTGAGAATGTAATGTCAATTTACCAAAGTGGTAGTGAGAAAAATAGTTTTAACATATGAAACATTTAAGATAGTCATCAATTTGATTATCAAATTCTTATCAGGCAAGGGACAATCAATATACCTTTTTTAAAACCGAAAATTATGTTAAAGTTTAATTTCCAGTTTGAGAATTTTACTAATTTTTGATTTAATCATGAATACAACCTTGACATTAAAAATGTGTCGAAATCGAAGCAACTATTCTACAGATATCAAAGGTGGGATTAGGTACACACGAACAAGCAGACAGATATTAAAATCCGCTTTCGATTCATATAAATGTACACCCTACATTTTCGGTAAAATTTGAAATTTTTATATTGAGTTTTTATTCAACTAAACTGGGACAGAGATTATGTGCAAAACAAACACCTTTAGATTATTGACAGTAATCTTATCTTCCAGAAACGAGTTATGGGATAATCACTAAACAGCGTTCCACATACACCGCAATAATAATTCACGTGATATTAGTATTACTCATCACTTTATACTAAGCAGGCTAAATCCCGTCTTTAAATGTAACTCTAGCAGAGTGTGTAATTATAACGCTACTCTGCAAGATAGGATACATGGCGGCAATGAATTTCATATCTGGGTCCGTAGCCGCAAGCTGGGAACTTTGTCAAAGCAATGGAAGCTTTCTATAGCTCAGACACTATCTCTTCGCGTATTATTCTCGCCTTCCGTGCAGGATGCTATATACACATAATTGAATGAATTGAACGCAGTGTCAATTGAGGGCCATATTTAAACGTCACATAGTACCACAAAAACAGCCTGCAATAAGAAAGATAAGCCTTGCTAAGGTTTAAAAAATAGTTATAAATTTCTTCGTTAGTTGTTTAGTTAATGACTAGAAAGTAAATTATTATTAATTTAAAAAGCCAGAAAATTACATGAACATATCGCCAAAACTAATGCAGTGACAGAGTAGACCTAATAAATAATATGCGGCTTATCGAATTTCTTAAGAAAAAAGACGTAACTAGATATATACTTTTCTATTATTACACGATATATTCAGACATGCTTTTTTTAAGGATCGTGGAGTTGCCAACTCCATGATTCCCATCCTACCCACCTTATCCAGGCTCAGCACATTTTGCGCTATTCATGGGTCTAACATGCCCCAGCTTTAAAAACCTCCCGTCTAAACTTTAACTAAAACACCACAAACACCCCCGGAAAGTGCAGTGCTCAGGATTCCAACCTGAGTGATTTTGGTCGAATAACTCCGAAACCAAGCGCCGCCGCCACTACTCTACAGCGGTGCCCTGTTCAAACATATTAGGATAGTAAATTAGAGTGTATTAAGATATTCAGAATAAATGGACGTTTTCCGTTGTTTTACATTTAATATTTGCACAATATTTGTGTAGTAATCGTTAACACTCAATAGTTCTTCCATTGCATTGTCCTAAGCACATAAAGCATTGATAAAATGTGTCTACTGCGTTATTGGCTTCATCAATGATGGAATTCTGTATTCGAATTAGCTTATATGCTAAATTCCTTTGGGTTGCTATTTGCGAATTTACGCTCACTGGGTTCAATGACTACTAGTAGACATGTGTTTAGTATTTTACAATTACAATTTCCACTTTTGCAACCCTCAAGATTCTAAGAAGATTCTTTTGCACATGGAATATACTACCATATTTTAAATTATATTATTGTCAGCTACAATATCGACAGCTTGATTAATTATGAAAATAAATTCTTTCTCATTTAAAGCTTCCGAATCCCCTATAGTTGGGAAAAAATAATCTAAAGAATTAAGTCGGGCTATCTGGCTGTCCTCCGCGATCATTTCATCTTCTTATATAATGATCATTAGTCAATTCTCTTCCCCTGACTCGCCAGTGTACTCCATTTATTTTTTACCACATGTCTCTTCTAATAGTTAAAAGCATGTCGTCTAACAAACCACGTAAATCGGTAATTAAATTTGACTAATTTTCTGCATTTAAACGACGTAGAAGAATAAATGGATTGATTAATCCATTTTAAAATTTCAACCACATTACTTAAGAGGTTAGAATCAGCTTCGTGGTGGTTAAGCAACCACTGACAATGTCATGTGATAGGAAATTGATCGATAATATGCTTAGCACGTTTGAATGTGATAAGGATCTTCTTTAACTATCCTATGCACAGTACAAGGAATTAAATTAAATTGTTGTGTAATTCCTAGACTACTGCATCCTGTTTCGTTTTCAAAGGCTTCCAATACTTCTTGCTCCAACTGCGGTGCTCTTACACTTACTGGACAAGAGGACCTGCTATTGCGGTTTGATCTAATCGCCGCATAACGTTTACATTTAGATGTTCTTTATAAGAACAGCCCTTGGAGTACCCTCCTGCAGCTGCAATGAAGTTACCTCAACATTCGTCCAAAATTAAGGGCATATCCGCATATTCATTAACAACATATTGCAAGATATCAACAGGAAAAAGACAACACTACGAAAATGAACGACCCATACCATGAACAGTAACAAGATGAACAATACTAACGATATGAAACACGGCATTTAACAAAAAGAAAATATTGCTGAAACAGATCCTTATTTTCGACTAAGTAAAATCCATATGCGGCTGTGTGGCTTGCACATATTTATTTAGTAATGATACAACGTAACAAGATATTATCGTAAAAGTTAACAGAAGTATTGTACTGCATATAATCTTCTTCTTCTTATTTTAACAAACCTTAGTAGTCGACTCCAGAACATAGGCCTCCCTTATTTCTTCCATGATTTTTTATCTTGTGACAATCCATGCCAATTTATACCAGCTTTATTTTTGATGTCATCAAGCCAGTGTCTTTGAGGCTTTCCAACGCTCCGCTTATGTAGTTAGTGTCTTCATTGTATTATAGGCTTTATCCATCGATGTTTGTCTTGTCACAACGACATGACCGTCCGAATTCCATTTGAACTCCGCTGTAGGAGTTACGCCGTCTTTCAGTTTTGTTGTTTATCTGATTTTCTCATTTGTCACAAGACCTCTGAGACTTAATCCTATCCCTCTATTACTTTTTGAATTGTTCTGAGCTTATTTGCCGATTGTACAGTGAGCATTGTGGTTCTCATTGCTTATGTTATCACAGGAAGTACACAGCTATCAAATACAAGGGCAGCCTTTTAAGTTTTTACAAAAACTAGGAAAAAAAAACATTTTTTGTAACAAACTGTTTGGTGTCAAGGTGAGATGACCATCTGATCCCTTAACTGCGTTTATCGGGAACGTCCAAAAATCACCATGGGATAGTTGAAGCGAACATAGCGTCTTTGACCCATAGCCTCTCACTATCCAGGACCGTCCGTCAGCAATGACCCACGGTATCTGATACTGTGGCGAGCATGTGGTGATGAATCACAACCTCCTGGGAAACATGGCGAAATCCCATTGTATTTTAACCTTGCCCCGTATGAGGCTGTTCGGGGACTGACCTTTTTATTTGCCTCACTACTCGAGGGATTGTATGGAACTTAATACTTCTCTACTTTCAGATGAGGGCTCCCCAACGGGGGACCTCAACACCACCATCGTTGCTGGTGGCCCCGCCGGAAAAACCAGCAGCGAAACTACCATCACACGTTCTCCCGAGGGGTCTGAAAAGATGCTTCTCGAGAACGTGACAAAACTCAACCTGAAAGGGCGTCCCAAGAAGAAGCCCATCTGTGGAGCTGAGAAAAAGAGGCGGAGGAAGGCCAGAAATGCTGCCTCCACATCACAACCCGAGCCATCCACATCAAGAAGCTCCAAGAGGGCGTTGACTCCCGGCGAGACTCCCCCTGACTCCACGCAACCGGAGAAAAAGCTGAAGGTTCCCCAGTTAAAACCTTCAAGTTATGCTCAGGCGGTGAAGAGCTCCTTAAGGGTGGCCATTGTTAGCGATGGCTACCCCGAGACCAAAACCTCGAAGGAGCAATCCGCTGCCCTTGATAAACTAATCTGGAAGACGTTGGTAGGCTTACCCTCTGAAGTGGCCATGCCAAGCTTCCATGAATCACGACTCATACAGGGGGCCTACATGGTTACCTGTGCTAACGAGTCGTCCAAAGAGTGGCTGAAGGAGGCCGCTCCAACTCTGAAGCCTTGGGAAGGCGCAAAACTCCAACTTGTGGAGCAGAGTGCCTTCCCGAAGTTGAAGAGGATGATGGTGTGGATCCCAGGTGAGACCAGGAAACTCACCGAAATATTCACCTTGCTGGAAAGGCAAAACCCAGGGCTCCGTACCGGAAACTGGAGATTGTACAGCAAGACGGCGGAGCCCCCCAAGGGGTTCCGCCTGATTTTAGCGGTGGATGCAGAATCCGCGACATTCCTGAAGGCCAAGGGCTTTCGACCTTTCCTGGGAATGAAACGGGTATCCTTCGTCCCACTTAAGAAGCCCGCCAAGGAGAAAACCGTACCGGAGGCCGGAAATTAACTGGGGGTTATCCGGTTAATGTCAGGTATCTCATGTATCCAGATCAACCTGCAACACTGCATCTCTGCCACTGCTTCCCTGTGTCAGCAGATAGCAGTACATGCAGACATCTGCCTAATACAAGAACCCTGGGTTCATGGGGGTCATGCTTGCCAACCACTGGAGGCGCCAATTTGTATTGTGCCTCTATCGAAAATCCTCGTGCCTGTATCTACGTTTCTAAAAGACTAGATGTTACTCTCATGCCATTTTTCTGTTTCAGAGACCTAGTAGTAACCTCCCTGTGGTTAGATAGCGACATAGCTAGGAGAGAACTAGTTATCTGCTCCGCCTATCTGCCATTTGACTCTCCAACACCACCGCCCACCAGAGAACAGGAGGAGCTGATCGCACACTGTAGGAATAAGGGGAAGGACCTTCTAATTGCGTGTGATGCTAACTCGCACCATACTCTATGGGGCAGTAGTTTTAAATCGGGGTAACTCTCCTACCTTCGTCACCTCGGGAAGATAAGAGGTAATCGACATAACTCTCGGATCTATAACCATGGTCCAGGAAGTCGAAAACTGGCATGTATCAATGGAGCCGACCCTTTCGGACCACAGGTACATATGTTTATCTTTAAAATCTAGCCTCCCAGTGTGTGAGACATACACAAATCCCAAGTCTACCAACTGGGACTCCATCCGAGAAGACCTTTTGAGTAGACTACATGAGGTACCAACCCAGCCCAAATGCCCGGGCGAAACAGAGCTGGCTGTAGACTCCCTACAGAGAGCTATCATGTTATCGTATGAGGACAATTGTCCCCTACGAGTTGTTAGATGGAAAAAATCAAACCCATGGTGGAGCCTCGAATTGGACAGGCTCCGTAAATAAACCCGTAGACTATTCAACATATCCAAACGCACTCGTTTACCTGATGACTGGGACCACCATAAACTGTCCCAACAAAGGTACAAGAACGCTATAAGACGATCTAAACGAACCACCTGGAAGGCCTACTGCGACGGGATAGAAAGTATGCCGTAAGCAGTAAGGCTTTGCAAGGTCCTCGCCAAACAACTTCGATGCAGGTTGGGAGCCCTACAACTTCCCAATGGTGACTTCTGTACATCCAATTAAAAGGTACTAGGGCTCCTTCTGAAAACCCATTTCCCTGACTCCAGGAAGCTGGGCCCTCACGATACACCATCTATGGACGCTCCCCAGATTAGACCAACGACTAATGATTGGAAAGTAGCCTCCAAAGTCGTAACGTTTGAACGCACAAAATGGGCGATCTCAACATTCGCCCCTTTCAAAGCTGCAGGCCCTGACGGTATCTTCCCGGCTCTCCTTCAGAAGGGACTGGAAATGCTAGTTAGGCGTCTGTACCATATATTACGTGGCTGCATTGCCATGAGATATGTCCCTATTCCATGGCGAGCGGCCAAAGTTATATTCTTACCTAAACCAGGTAAAGACTCCTACTTCCAGGCAAAGGCATTTCGACCGATCAGCTTTACCTCCTTTCTACTGAAAGTGCAGGAAAGACTGGTAGACCACCACATTCGAGACGGATGTCTGGTGCAATACCCATTGCATCCAAATCATCATGCTTACCAACGAGACAAATCCACAGAGACGGCCCTTCATCAAATCATCCATAAGATCGAGAAGGAGAGTACGCTCTTGGTACATTTCTGGACATTGAAGGAGCGTTTGACCGAACGACCTTCGAATCCATTCATAACGCTGTCTTAAGGCGTGGAATAGAACCCACCGTAGCAAGGTGTATCGATTTCATGCTCAAGCACAGAAACTCAAAAGCCACGCTCAGAGGGGACTCCGTGGGAGTATCCGCCGGCCGCGGGTGCCCACAGGGAGGCGTTCTCTCACCGCTCCTGTGGTGCCTCGTGGTTGATGGACTCCTCCAGCGGTTCAACGAGCAAGGGTTTCACACTCAGGGCTATGCGGTTATCCTTATAGCCGGAAAATTTCACGGCACAATAAGCAGAACTACCCAGGGTGCCCTAAATATTGTGCAAGACTGCTGTAACAGGAATCAATTGTCGGTCAATCCATCAAAGACCGAGCTGGTCCTGTTTACACAAAAACGGAAGATGACAGGGTATAGAAAACCCTCCATCTTCGACAAGTCACTTGACTTGACAGGTGAGGTGAAATATCTAGGCGTTGTCCTTGATGCTCGACTAACCTGGAATAGCCATGTAAAAAGACAAGAACAAAGGGCCTGCGCTTCCTACTGGACGTGCAGGCACGCGTTAGGCAAAACCTAGGGGCTCAAGCCTACAATCATATTTTGGTTTTACACGACCGTAGTACGCCCGCTGTTAACATACGCCGCTCTTGTTTGGCGGCCACTATCAGAACTGACCACTACAAGGACGACACTCGGCCGTTGTCAAAGATTAGCCTGTCTGGGCATTACGGGCGTAATGCTAACAACTCCGACAGCGGCCATGGAAGTCCTGCTGGGACTCGCGCTCCTTCACCTTGTGATTGAGGCCGAGACTCGAGCGGCAACGCATAGGCTGATGTGTACGGATCAATGGAAACCGACTTAGGAAAACATAGGACATGCCAGAGTTGCCTCCAAGTTGAATGCGACCACTCCCGTTTCTTTAATGGGAAGTGATGGCATGACCTCCTACTTCTCTTTTAGCACACCTTACAAGGTTCACATCCCTCTCCAGGATGAATGGTTCTCAGACGATCGGCTCTTTCTTAAACCCGGTGGCCTAGTTTGGTATACAGACCCAGGGTCAAACTTAAATTTGCCCTAGGCAAATATCCTACGGTCTTCCAGGCAGAAATCTTCTCGATTACTGCCTGTGCAAATGAAAACCTCCATAAAATTATAGAGGTAAATACATATATATTTGCTCGGGCAGTCAAGCGGCCATCAAGGCCCTAACATCTCCCAAGATAGGGTCTAGGCTTGTCGAGGAATGTCCAGCCACTCTCGTTAAACTCTCAGCTGAGAATTACGTGAAAATCCTATGGGTTCCGGGCCATAGTGGAATAAGTGGCAACGAGGAAGCTGATGCCCTAGCTGTGGTTGGGGCGTCTGAACCTTTATTAGGTCCAGAGCCAGCTTTTGGAATAGGCCCCAAACATGTAAGGCACGAGATCTGGAATCACGCAAACTCCCAATTTCAGCACTCTTGGGATTCCAGACTCACACCCAGACAGGCTAGAGCCTTCATGAAGAACCCTACGCCTAAATCGGTAGACTATATTCTGAATCTAAGCAAAAGACAAATCAGAATAATAACGGGCTTCCTTACAGGCCACGGACACCTGAATAGTCACCTCCACACTATAGGGATTGTGCTAAACAACCAGTGTAGGAAATGTCAAGAGCAAGAGCAAACCTCTGAACATGTCCTCTGCAAATACAAGGCATTAGCGGCCTTAAGACACAAACACCTTGGATCTCCCTTTCTCGAACCAAGAGACATTCAAGACACGCCCTTGAACAGGATTCTGTCCTTCGCCGAAGCGACGGACCTGTTCAGGGAGTGAAGTCTTTTGCAACCCCTAGGGAGCACAATGGGCCCTGGTGGCCTAAGTGCAGGAGCTTGCTCCGACCCAGAGAATCATCACCATCATCAACAAACTGTTTTACTGCTTTTTAAAATATTCGCCTTTAGGATTTATACACTTTTGCAT
>JABXWE010103436.1:0-18937 GCA_014611495.1 Limonius californicus | reverse complement strand
AGAATAATAATGAAGATTTTTTGTTAAACGCCTCTCTCCGAGATTATATTGTTTGGCCAAAAACTCCCGAGAGAAAAGGAAAAAAGCAAAGCGAAAGATTACCTTTCGTGTTAACATGTTCCGACTGGAAAAAAAAACAGGAAGAAAAATTGAACGCCAAAATAGAAGAAGAAAAAGAAAAAAATAACAGAAAAGTGGAAAAAGATCTCAAAAAAGCCCAAAAAGAAAAAGATAAATTAGAAAAACAGACAGCAAAAAAAAGAAAAAACAACAAAAATAAGGTAATGAAAACTAAGCGTGCCACTAAAAAACATGAAATAATTGTAAATGATTATTTACAAAAGGCAGATGAAAAGAATAAAAGTACTTCAGAAGAAAAATATGTTAGTTCTGAAGCTAGCACAAGTAAAAACGACAAGATTAATATAATATCATGCATAAGCATTAAAACCACACCACAACACGTCAGAAAATTATTTGTTGATGAAGACGATAACCAGCTCGCACCAACCGGGATTAAACCTTTTAAAAATGCACTAGTCACAAACAAAATGTGTTACATTTGTGCTAGTAAAATACAAACCACAATGAAAGGAATTAAATGTAATAGTTGTAATAGAACCTTTCACATTAAATGCATACTTAGCAAATCGCCTGCAACAGATGGAGTTTTTGATTTTTATTACTGTAAAACTTGTACTTTAAAAAAAACTAACAACTGTTAAATATGTGTATAGCTTTTAACCCTTTAATAAAGTTTATACTTCTATTTATACTAATTTTCGTTGTTGTGTTTCATCTAAAATGGGTATGCCAATAACTGTCGTAAAAATGGCCAATGACTGTAGGACGGTGGCCAATAACTGTAATTTCTGCATCATTTTAAATATATATATTTTTTAAATAAAGAAGTAAATTTAAAAACACTTTTGAACAGGCACAATTGTTCATTCATATTTATAGTAATCATATAAATGAAGTTTTCACATCTCTATGAGATACCATATAAGAAAAAGTAAATAAACCAAAGGAAGATGCTTAAGTGGCCAATCACTATATGGTTTACCCTATGCTCTTAATATTTGGAAAAGCAGATGACGATCCTTATGAAGCAGCCAGATTGTACAGAAATAAATATCCAAACAGAAGGCACCCTGAACATCGAACATTTACTAAATTATTGGAGAGAACGCGTGAAACGGGAACTGTGGATTATAAGAAACCGGTACATGCAAACCCACCTGCTTGCAATGACGACATGGAAAACCAGGTAATGCTACACATTACTGAGAATCCCCATGTCAGTACTAGGGAGATTGCAAATTTGGTTGGAATTTCGCATACTTCGGTCTGGAGGATAATAAAAAAAAATAAATTTCACCCATTCAAAATGATTCTTCACCAAGAATTAACCGAAAATGATTTTCTGTTAAGAATTAATTTTGCACAGTGGGGTTTGCAACAGATAGGACAAAATGGACACTTTTTTTTAACAACGTTTTATTTTCGGACGAAGCAAGTTTTCGAAATGATGCTGTTGTTGTAAGACATAACATGCATTATTACGATGATGTAAATCCACACTGGACCCGTGAGCGACGTTGTCAACATCGATGGAGTTTAAACGTGAGGAGTGGAATTATAGGACAGCACATTGTTGTGCTGATATTTATTAATAGACCAAATGGAGAGAATTACCTCAATTTATTAGAAAATGAAATTCAAAATCATCTAAATGAACTCCCACAAAATATCAGAAATAATTTGTGGTGGCAGCAAGATGGTGCTCCAGCACATTATGCACTTCCAGTTAGGGAGTTTTTAAATAATCGATACGAGAACCGTTGGATTGGTCGTGGAGGACCAGTTGGTTGGCCACCTAGGTCACCTGATATGACACCACTGGACTTTTTTCTCTGGGGGTATGTAAAATCCCAGGTGTACATCGTTGAACCAACAACTATTGAAAATATGCAAGAGAGAATTCGTACTTGCATAAACGAAATTTCTCCGGAAATTATCCTTCGATCTATTGGCTCCATTGGACGACGTTTCAATTTATGTATTGAAAAAGAAGGAAAACATTTCGAGCATTATTTGTAAATACCTAATTTTTGTTTGATGTAAATTTTTAATTTTGAGTTTCAAAAAGTAGATTAAAATGTTAGTTTGCTTTTTGATAGGGAAGGAATTGAATTTTTAAGAAAAACGAAATACTAGCGTAAAAAGAATGTTTTTAGGATCTCAATAATAAAAAAAATGATGGTATTCCATTTAAAAAAAAAGTTGAAAGTCGCCATTTTGAAATAATTCGTCTAATTGAAAATCTGATATCACCATCGTGTAGAGAATGTCCTGAAAGATATTACTGCCAAATATTTTGAAAGTAGTACCCATAGTGTGGCTAAAAAAAATAAGGCGCTTACTCTGAAACAGGCTGTATAGGATATATTTGAAGCATTATTTATTGTAAAAACGCTGCGGCAATAATTATTTTTTTTTAAATATATCCAGTTGTAGTTAGGACATAATTTTAAATACGAAGCATAACTTCCAATATAGTGATAACTAGGCAGTTTTAAGGCAGTCCATAGAACTTTATTAAGGATCTTGAAAGAACTGAGTTATTCGTACTTGACAAGTTTTTTTTTGATAGGAATTATTTGATTGTGTTTAATGGAGGGATATTTATTTGTACCAGCCTAGTTTCCAGACCATTTAACAATAACCAGTCGAAAGGCTGTGCTGCATCCACGAAGGTTATTGATGTGAGTATTTTATGTTCCGTAAACAATTTTGAATATTTCATTATCTCGGTGTATGTGATGATTAGTTAAATAATATCCTCAGAATCCGATTTGACAGTTGTTAGTTGCCAGAAAGTTATATAGACAGTATTGTATAGTTCGTTCAAGAAGTTGGGAGATAGTGAATAATAAGCTGATTGGCATACAGTTGACAGGGTTGTTATGAGCTTTACCATACTTGGAAAGCATTAGAATTATGCTTGTTTCCACATGTTGGGAAAGCATCCAACTCCCAGACAAGCATTTAATACCGCTGTTAGATAGTCTATGGATTTCTCCGGAAAATCCCTGGTTTTATATTTTCTATGCAAAGATTATAAGAATCTATTCTGAACTATCCCAATTCGTCTCTTACTAATCTGAGTAGCCGATTAACAGGAAGTGTACTGCGAAAGTTTGGGTGCATTGCTATCATATTCTTCTTTGTTATTGAGATATTGACAAAAAAAAACAAAATTTAACATTTATATTAACGAGTTGCGATATATTCAGGTTCACGCAATATGTTCTCGGTGAATGTTTTCTTTCAAATGGCCTCAGAAAGAGAAATCCAGCGGATTCAAACCAGGTGATCTAAGAGGCTATGATATGGATCTATTTCTTCCAATCCGCTGAGGGAAATTTTCATTCAGGATGCCGACGATTTGGAAAACTTTCCGCATTGTTATTACACCCACCTAATACTGTTCACATATCGACGTACTCTCGATTACAATAGTGTCGTTCCATTTTAAACACAAGAAGTAGAAGCAAAGGAAAATAATAATACCTATCGATTTGACAAAACGATTCATACATTTTTAACATAAATCCTAAAATACCTAATTGAATTATGTTGGACAACTGATTGGAGCGACTGTGCGATAAAACTTATTATTTACTTTTTTATCAGTAAGTATAGAAGTGACATAAAGCAATTTAAAATACAAATGAAGCGTAGGGAACTGAGTATTTACAAATTGTTTATTTGATTAATATATGAATCGGTATGGCATATATTCAGTATCATATAGGCTTATATCGGTTCTAAATGTGTTAATTCACCTAAATACCAAATCATTATCATGTCACGTCAATTTTATATACATTTTACATCAATTTTGCGCTCTATTAATAATTATTCAGTACAATTGTCAAATGACAGTTATGATGTGATGGTTTAATAACTGACATGCATTTAATTTTCCACGTCTAACCCTTATCAAGATTTACTATATTTTTTACTTTTCCACATACTGGTATGGTGGAATTGAGTCCTGATGGAAAATTTTAGAAGTTAATGTCTACAAATATCGATTGAGCATACGCTTCTGCGATGTTCAGTGAAACCTAGAAAAACATTAAGAAACTCACAAGGTTGCAGCTTTGGAAATATTTCCACTTATTGTGCAATGCAAATTCATGTTCAGTTTCTATGTTTTTGTACAGGGCGTAATATTTTTATTATTATTAGGTAAAAGGGCTTTGACCTTTAATACGTCTTCCGGTACTTCGACCCTTAATGGTTCTTTTGTAACATATGAGCCCTTATCCAGTTTAGACAAGTTGTAGGCTGTTTGCGAACCTTAAGATATCTCTCGGGTTTGTGTCCCTTACTTCGATAGGTATCATAACGTCCTTGCCGAAAATTTGTAATCTGCGGCAACAGCCGGAGTTAGATATAGCATAGATATAGGATACGCTCTGGCTTTCCTGATTCCTCGTTACCTAAGCTGCTTATGTGGTCTTCAGCTTCACCAGTCTTGAACAGATGATATTTTAGTTATTTGTGGCCTGTAAAAAAGCCAGTGAAGGTGCTAAGTTCCACATTGCTGAGAGACTACGCAATTTTTGCTTGCCGCTGCTGTGATGGTGTGTTTCCCAGTGTGAAGGTTTCATTTGTTTCTCTCATACCCTGATATCATGTTTTGTGTGGCTTTTCTGTATACCACAAGGTTCATGTCCAATATAAGGCGCCACTGATCCACGTTCTGCGAGTTCGTTGGCCTTTTCATTGCCTGGTATGCGCTCGTGCCCTGGAACCCACCATAATGTTAAGTGGTTCTTGATAACCAGTTGTTTGAAGTTATCCAGGTACTCCCAGACAAGTTTAGATTTAGAGGTATAGGATTTTAAAGCCCTTATTGCTGCTTGGCTGTCTGTGGGAATGTGAATTGTCGCATCTTTATACCCTTTACTGAGGTTTATTCTCGTGCAGAGGTTCATTACATAAACCTTAGCTTGGAAGATGGTAGCTCTGGCATCTGGGACCATAAAGCCCCGCCCCAGTTGTCCATTTTTGAACCATCCTGTTGAAGGAGAGTCCTCCTGAGGTCCATATGTCCCGGTCTGAAACGATCACTCAGAATGGTTGGTCGAAATAGAATTTTCTTGGCATAAAATCGGAAATGGTGTAGACCGTTAGCTCTAGACAGGTGAGATTTAGAATTTCTAAGTGGCTTGTCGGGTTTCATGATTTTAGTTTGTTTGCCCTTTCGAGCATAACCGAATGTGTCGTAGCCTCCTATTGCACCTGTAGGTGGAGGAGCATTAATACTAACATCGACTCCATAGTTGCAGTTGGGTAGGTGCTTATCGCACCTGTTAGATTCAAAGAGGCGAGACATTGAGTAGTAATTTGTTTAGATTTCTGCCACCACACTAGCGAGGCATAGGTAAGCATGAGTTTTACAATAGCCACAGATGACCAATGGATCATATGCATTTTGAAACCCCAGTTTCTACCTAGAAGCCTGCTCATGTTTGGGTTGCTATCACTGTTTCTTCTGTAGTTTAGATAAGTGTGAGCCTACGTTAACTTTTGGTCTATAGCTCATTTCACTCTGACTATGCAGTGTACAGGGATAGGGCTACAGTATTGCCATATTTCCCCAGAAAGTCGCTTAAAACTGAACACGAAGACGTCAATCATAATAAATCCGCCTTTTGTATTGCAATCGGCTTATCTGTTAATACCTTGTTGAAGTTTACAGCATGAACAGAGAAATACTGATTATTTCATATAAGGAGATTTCTCATATATACAATCCAACTGTAATGACCTGATTCACCTAATTACCTACCTATTATTCCTCATATATTAAGTGAGGCACCTGGGTCCCTGCGGCGGTCCACAAGCGGCAACGCAGCAGGCGAAGTTTGCCTTTAAATAACATTGTCGTATGTTCTCTGTACTGCATAGTCAGAGTGAAATGATCTATAGTATCACTCCCAGGTATTTGTCTTAATTGCTGAAGCCAATGGTCCCTTCCAGCGTTGGTGGTTTTAGGTTTAGCTTCCTTCGTCTAGTAAAGAGAACAATGACCGTTTTTTTTTAGTTGATCCTAAGGCTTTGTATTCGACACAAGCTGCGGATGCTATCTGTATATGTTGAGATACAACTGTGTCAAATTTGGGCACGGACTGCTTTTACTAAATCATCTGCATACCCTTGCATCTCGAAGCCCTGCCATGATAGCACGTTAGGGAGATCATCCACCACCACAGACCACAGAAGAACCGATAAAACCCCCATTGGAGACAACCTCTAGCGGCCGCTATGGTGACTGACGCTTCTCCCAACTTAACCGACCTACCACCATGGATTTAATCTATTTGGTAGTCGAAGGGTTGAAATCCTTCCTTATGGCAGCTGTATCTATGGGTTCGAAGGAGGTGTTATCGAATGCTGCCTCAATATCAACGAAAGCACAGAGAGCTGTTTCCTTTGCCATATGCGTCTTCTCTAGTGCTTTCGTCGGTTAGTAATAACCTCATTTCTTAGGTATTGATCGCGTGCCTTTTCTGTGCCTTCTATCAGGAAGGACGTAAGTCTAATAGGTCTTTACGACTTAGATACAGGGCGTGTAAAAAACTTTGCTTTTATAATATTGTGATTAACTAAGTTATTTGCGTCTTTAAGGATTCAAAAAATGTACTTCTTTTGTGATATGTTTAAAACTAATATGGAAAAGCTGGTCGAATATAATGAAAATTGTTCCTTGGAACTAAAGCCAAAGTTATGGCTATTACTACTAAGCTTCCGTACGTGTTCCGTACAGCAATGTTTCTACATTTGTATTTCAATGTATGACAATACATTATAAAACAGAACTCAGTTAGCTTAAGTTGAAACAGTATAAATCATATTAAAAATATATTTCAAATCAGTATTGCTACAGTTTAACGTCGCATCCGAACGACAGAGATTCCATAAAAGTCTGTTGGTATTAAGGCCCCCACGGTTGCTAACCTGATTGAGGAGTGTAGCGTAATAGGTTGCATCACAAGATTTTTATACGCTGCATGGTAATGCCTTGGAGTGGAACCCAAGCCAGAATCGAGCACTCTGCCAACCACCACATTGCTTTTATATTATATATTATATATAAATTATCAGGTTTATGGTCCGATACGATAATACTCATTATCCCGGATCTTTTTTTTTCCCTCATTCATTCATACTACCGTCTCCCCTCCTCTCGGAACCGCTTTCGCATTACTTCAGTAGGTGCGGGCGTCCCTTACACACTAAACATTCATGTAAAATGCACCCTAAACTTAACTAAGCGAAATGTGGTCGACCCAGCTGAGATTCGATCGCCCAGCGGATTGACTGCATTTCACTGTGGCCTCGAGTGGCAATGCGTTCCCGCACTAGACCGCCGAGGTCCCAATCCTGGATCTACTACAGCAAAATTGGTTGTAGTTGAAGTAATTTATATCAAAAAAATTAACTGACTGCACCCGTGATCTATTCGTTATGCTACATTTAGCAATTCAAACATAATTCTCTGTATGGATATGTAAGACACCTACAAAAGAATAAGTACACTGTATATTATTTGCACCTTTACGATTGTTCCCCATTTTTTCCTTTTTGTATAACACCATATGGATAATTATAGTAAGCTAAGAAATGTGAACAAAAGATGGTTTGAATTTGCTTTTTCTGAAAAATATACGCATTTATGCTTTTTCGAGTAGAAAGAACCGGTTACATAGCTCAGCACTGTGGCCCCCAGTCAAGCGGTATTCGTAATGCAGAAAAATCCGTTCTTGTTAGTAGTCGGATGGATGGACCAATATAGTGGCTTATGCAATCGGTCGTGCTTCAGAGGGCACATATAGTCGTGGGTCCCGGTATTTATAAGAACATCTTTGATAATCATAAACATATACTGGAACTTCTCTTCTCTGTTCGACTAGTATATACAGAAGCAGAAGAGTGGAAAGTGTATTTTCAGGGATGAAATGCAAAGACAATAGTTTTAATGTGATTTTATAAGTGATATAGATATTAAGATTCAAACCACCATCTCGAAAATTTCTAGCAACAACAGCCGCAAAACAACATTGCAAAAAGTTTTCACTTCGTAGGGTGTTCATAGTGCATTTTAAAGAATGAAATACCAACCAGGCTTTCCTGAATAGGATGCTAAAAATTCTAAAAATATTTAAGATTATCTATATAGCAAGACGTATTAAGTAGCTAACCCAAATAACGTGTTAGGAAGTATTGCTAGAGTCAACAGTTTTATAATCAATATCTCCAGTCTAAGACTTACGGTTTGTTGATATTTGATATTATTTAGTATTTTATGGATAGAGTGTTCCCCGCACTAAACTCCACTATTCTAAACAACAAATATCCGGGTAATCGAAACGTTAAGATTAATAATAGTAATTTATTAACTGTTAAACTCTGGCATGTACACATCAGTACATATTGATAAGCCACAATGCAGAAAACCTCCAAGATGACTCCTTAAAGGATGGACAGACAATTGGACACCGAAATCCCAAAAGAGGCAGTATGCAGAAAAACAGGACCTAGTTCTACTAAAAGCAGAAGAGAAAGATGAAGAAGAAAAATATGACGCTGATGAAGGAGTAGAAGATGCGGATGAAGAAGAAGAATAAATATAAGATATTTGAAAATATACATGCGCGGAATGTATCTATATAGTGTAATGTTGAGACAGTTCGAATTTAATATATAAGTTTTTGGTATTTGCATTATATATTTTGAAAAATACTTTTTACTTAAATCCGTATAATTATAGTTTCTAGAGCATTATTAAAACAATTATTCAAAGACCACTCCAGTGAACATTTTAACTCTTAAGACGCGGACACCATCTCTCTGCAACTTATTAAGTAAAGTGCTTCGACAACTATCCTCGCGGACATTTCATCCCTTAAATGCACTTTCCACTCGTATGGGATTAGAAATTCCACAAATACTTTATCATTTAAAATTGAAAAGTTAGTATTATTTTACACATCCTATTCAGGAAAATTACATAAAATCATCAAGGGAATTTAAAATTCATATGCGAAAGACCAAACACAATGCTTCTCTCATTTTCAACTGAGTAACTACAGGTGATATTTTTCTAAATTTGAGTTTATTATTTAATATCAAGCTAGCTTAAATAATAATTTGCGACCTTCTTGCCGCAGCAGTAAGAAGAAACAAGAAGGAATAAAACCCGAGGCAAACTGTATGAATAAATTGTACTTTTAGGTAAATGAGCATTGTGCAGTGCTGCAAACGCGATAAACTAAACGTCATAACCTAGAAACGTTATTACCTTCCCAAACTATAAATTTTCATTAAAATATAAAAATCTTGAGCAAAGCAGTTATAAAATACGCTAGATTTCATTTTGCGCCTTGAAATTAGCTTCATGGTTGAAAAACGTTAGTTTCCTCGTATATTACGTTTTCTTACGTTAGTGTGTATATGCTTTATGACTTCCGTAAATTTTATAAACTCCAATATGTAGCTTTTTCATTCCAAGCTTTATTACTCATAAAATTTCGTAAAGCTGTACTCAGTTACAGAGTTGGGGTTTGAGGCATTAAACGAGTCATGCAGCTCAAACTTCCCGTAAACTTATGCAAATAGAATGTGTGTTCCTGACAGCGCTTGCATGTGTAACATGTTCTTATTATACATCAACGTCGTTAAATCCGATGCAATAACGATACAAAGGCTAAACACGCTTTAGTCGAGCTCAAATACAAGCGCTTAATAGAAAGAGCATCGAGGGTGCCTGAAAAGGTGGGAAAACCAGGCGCATTCAGGCTCGTGCAAAAATCCATGGCGAAAACAGCGTCTAATGCTTGGTCGCAATTTTCAGCCGCTAATTCCCATTAATAATGCAGCAGCTTAAAGTGGTTATTAACACAGGTAATTATAAATGAGTGAAAACGTAATTGTGGAAGTTAAGCTCAACGCCGTCCGTTTCATAAATATAATTAAGCAGACGGAAACTTCCCTAATTATGCCCCTGCACCGGAAAAGCCATTACGATTAGCGTTCTGGACCTTTAAATTTTCACTTCAGCTACGCAAGCTTACAGCGGTTGGAATACAAGCCTAGGTGTTGAAAGATTGATCACTTCCCCGAAACTCCTACTTCACGTTTGTGGGTCAACAGCCATGACAAAATCAACGCTATCGAGTTTAGAATTTGATTCTTCTAATGTTATTCTAGTGTAAACTAAAAACAAAGCCTGATGTTCTCGCCTGATGATTAAATTTCCAATTTACTACAACTGATGGCGCTGGTGCGAGCAGGGCCAAACATTCACTGCACATACCGGAAGTAACACTGGGTTTAGTCAAATTGTTAATTATTTACACAAAGGTAGCTATTACATTCTAAAATGGTTTTCACATACTGTTTCACATTTAAGGCCTCAATTATATTGGATTTTGTGGTTATTTTATAGAGTCAGAAATACCACACAAATTGAGCTGTAGTATGAAGCCTAAAATATTGTTTTACTTGCGGGTTCAACAGTTAAGAAGGTCTTCCAAATTAAGGACTTTGAACCCAGCGTGCATTTTTTTGTTTAACATTTATTGTACAATCTATTACCAACTAACCATAAACACAGTTGATGGATGATAACATGACATGTGAGGGAAGTTCTCCCATGAGTACAACCCTATATGATAGATTCAAATGCTGTTATCTAGTTTATCTTATTTATCTAGCTACTTTATCGACATTAGATTTTGTTGTGACTTAAAACTAGGTTCTATGTGGTAGCTCTAGTGGGGTTGTGAGTTTTAATCTTCTAGTTTGTTCACTGTTATCCAGTACTTTATGGCTAACGGATTTGGGTGCGCTTCTAGTTGTCGTAGGTAAGTTGCGCTGCACTGCACAATCACCTCACTAACTGTCGACACATCGAGGTCCCTGCAAATGTCTTTGTTGGTTACGCAAACTGGTGCGTCGGTCATGGTACGAAGTGTTTTTGATTGGAACCTCTCGATGATAGCAATGTTGGACTTTGTTCCCCATAGCTGTACGTCCAAATTGGTTTGAGGATTACGTTGTACACTACTAGTTTATTACGGAGTGATAGTTGTGACTTTCTGCCCAGTAGCCAATAGCGTTTTTGAAAATTTTTTTCAAGTTGTTTTCGTTTATTCCATATATGAGTCTTCCAAGTGAGCCTTCGGTCAAAGTGCATGCCTAGGTATTTGACGCTATCTGTTGTTGGTCGTATTTTATTATGCAAAATTACTGGTGGCGATTCTCCAAGACATTTTGTGAATACTATGTGGTTTGATTTCGCTTCATCGATTTTGATGCGGCATTTTTTGGCCATTGCTCTATGTCATTTAAGTTGCGTTGCAAAAGCGTAGCTACTATAATGGGAGACTTGTTCTTAGCGAGGGCAGCAGTTAGGTCTGCGAATGCAGAGATGGATACATTTGCGTTGGTAGGCAGGTCCGCTGTGAACAGTAGATATAATGTGGGTCCAAGAGCGCTCCCTTGGGGAACCCCTAATGTTTTTGGGTGCAGCTTAGTGATTTCTGTTTCGTATCTTCCTCTGAAGTGCTTTTCTCCTAAGTATGATTTCAGGAGGATACACATGGTGTTTGGTAAATTTCTCTTCAGCTTGTAGAGTAATCCTTGATGGCAGACTTTGTCGAATGCTTAGCTGACATCAAGGAAGGTCCCTGCGCAATAGCTCTTTTCTTCAAAGGTTTGGTTCATGGTATACACGACACAATGTACCTGTGACCAATGGTCTAAATCCGAATTGGTGGTCCGGGATCAGATTTCTTGCAGATACAATAGCGGTTAGTTTCTTTGTTAACATTTTTTCCATAAATTTTGACATTATCGGCAGTAAACTGATTGGGCGATATGAGGCGGGATCATTTGGTGGCTTACCTGGTTTGTGGATGAGTATTATCTCAGCCACTTTCCACTGAGCTGGGAAGTATTTCAGCCGGACTGCATTAAACAGGTATGTTAACATAGTAATGCCCTTGTGTGATAGTTCTTTCATTATCTGTTCCGTAATTAAATCAAATCCCGGTGACTTTTTCGGGTTTAAGTCATTTTTGATAATGTTCTTAACTTGTTTAAGTGTGACTTTCTTTATTTGTTCTCTGGACTTTTGTGGTATTTGAAGGAATGCTAGGATATGCTCGTCGTCTCTCTCGTCTAGTGTTGGTAGTGGTTGGTACACTTTTTCCAAATGCTCGGCAAATGTCTCTGCCTTTTCATTATTTGTTTCTATCTTCTATCTGTTTTTCTGATAGGTGGTATTTGTTTTTTTTTGGTTGTTTCAATTTTTTTTATGGCCTTCCACAAGGCGTAATCTGAGTCCGAGGTTGGCGTTAGGTTTTCTAAATACTCTTGAAGGGACTTGTTCTTTAGTTCAACTAAGTATTCCTTTAACTGTCTTGCCGATCGGTTGTAGTTTGTGTTATCTGTAGGGTGTCTAGTATTTAGCCAGATCTTCCGTAAGGTCTTTTTTCTGCTATTTCTTCTCGTATTTTGTGGACAGTTAATTCTATTCTGCTTTGGTATTGTGGTCGGTGTTGCTTCCCAGGCGGCTTCTTGGATCAGAGTAATAAAACTTTGTAGTTGTAATTCTAATTCACTGGTATCCGGAGGTTTATTTTTCATCAATTTATTCTCTGAAGGTGTTTCAATTAGTTTTGTGGTTGCTCGGTCTAGCTGGTTTTTCTTTTTCTTGTATGCTGGAGTAAAAGTAGCTATTACAGGTGAATGATCTGATCCGATATCATTATTTGGTTCTATGGTTAGGTATCCTGGAGCAAAACCCTTTGTAACAAAGAAATCCAGCAATAGAGGACTTTATCTAGGTCGGTTGGCCAATATGTAGATGTGTAGGTTGATAGCTTGCAATTACATGTGAACTGATTATTATATGATCTTGAGAACAAGAAAGAAATACAGTTTTAAAACATAGAGCAGATACTTATCAGCTACGTGTAGTAAATACAGCACAATGTGAATATAATATCCTATGAAGCCATTTTGTATGGTATGTAGCAAAATACTTACACGTAAGGTAATCCGCACTAACAATATACACTTAGGCACGTTCCTACAATTGTTACCACAACGATTGAGATGTTTTTGTACTTGTTGCAAATGTGAACATCTAGCAGGCATATGCCTCGTATCAATGTGGGGAAGAATTTGTGTGTCGCAATGACGTCCTGAGGCAAATACTCTTATGGTGCGAATATGTAATTATTATGTCCCACGCTTGATTCTGATATCGAGAAGAGGTACTGACTGGCTAAGACCATTTTTAACGGTGTACTCTTCTTCTTCTTCCCAAGCCCTCACATCTAATCTTGAATATAGGCCTTCCCCAATTCCTTCCATCGCTCTCGATTTTGTGCGATATTAATCCATGTTCTCTGCTTTTCTTTTAAAATCATCGTACCAGCTAATTGGTAGTCGTCCTCTGCCTCTCTTGTGCGTGTATGGTCTCCAGTTTATTATTTTGCGACTCCATCGGGTTCAGCGTATCTCCATTTGAGGAATGCTATTCTTTCACCTACATGTGTCAGTTTGGTAATGTCTCATATTTTGTCATTTCTTTCTCTATCTCCCCTTGTTATTCTCGTCATCGATCTCTCCATCCCCCTTTGAGCTACTCTTAGTATTTCTATATTGCCTTTTGTAGTTGTCCAATTCTCAGACCTACGTGTAATGACTGACATCACGCACAGCTCGAACACTTTAGTTTTGAGGTGTTGAGCAATTTTGTTTTGTTTTTGTGAATGAAACTTAATCTTCCGAATGCCATCCAGCCTAATATTATTCTTCTTTTTTTTCTTCTTCTTCTGACTTGCTCTTTCCAGTTCTATTCTTTGTCCCAAATATGTATATTGTTCCACTATTTCTATTTCTGTTTCTCCCACTCCCACTATCACTCACGTTGCTTATCCTCTGTGCACAATTTTGGTTTTTATTAAGTTCATCTTTAGTCCTACTTTAATGGATTCCCTATGTAAGTCATTGAGCATCTGCTGAACGGTGTACTACATATGGTAAAATAGGAATATAGTAACATACAACACCATTTTGTATGGTGTACAACAAATCACATACACGTAAACCAATTCACGTTCCTACTGTTATTATCAGAGCCATTTTGATATTTTAGCACTTGTTGCAAATACATAGTGAAACCATAGCAGGCATGTACCTGGTACGAAAGTATGATAGAATTTCTATTTTGCGGTGACGGCCTGAGGCTTACATGCTTATGTTGCGAATATGTATTTACTACGTCCCATGCTTGTGCTCAATAATTAGAAGAGATACTTATGTGGTAAGACCGTTCTGCACGGTGAACTACATATGGCAAAATGCGAATACACTAACCTATAACACCATTTTGTATGGCGTATAACAAAACACTTACACGTAAACTGATCCTGATTAACACGTACACTCTCAGGCACGTTCCTAAAATTGTTACCAAAACCATTGAGATCGTTTAGCACTTGTTAAAAATACGTAGTGGGCACATAGCAGGCATGTACCTGGTACCAAAGTGGGGAAGAATTTCTATGTTGTTGTTACGTCCTTAGGTTAACACTTTCATGTTGGGAATATGCAATTATTACGTCCCATGCTTGCACCCGATAACTATAAGGGATACTTACTGACTAACACCGTTTTGTACGGTGTACTGTATATGGTAAAATGCAAATACGGTAACCTACAACACCATTGTATATGATGTATAAGAAAACACGCACGCGTAAACTCACAAGTATTGAGATATATTAGCACTTGTTCCAAATACGTAGTGAATATATAGCAGGCAAGTGCCTGGTACCAAAGTGGGGAAGGATTTCTATATTGCTGTGATGTCCCGATTGTTAGCACTATTACGTTGTAACTGTTACACTTAAAGCTCTTACAGCGTCTGTTACCACGGGTAGGTTGTATTTGTTTTAAACCTCTCTTTCTAAGCCATTTGGAATGTTAGTATTATTTTAAATATGTCCTAGCTTATGTAAGACAACCCAACTCTAATTCTTTGTATGACTTCGGCTGGGTGGTCTTCTTTGCCTAATTTAATTAAGTGTCCAAGATGCACGTATTAGTCAACATTTCCTACATATATTTGATTATTGTTTTTTTTTTATCTACACTCATAACCTTTCTCTCGTTAACAGTTGATGGTAAACTTGTCTGTTTTAAAGATCTATTAAGTTCTGACAACTTTCATTGTAACTTGTCTATATCTTTTCTCATCAAGACGATGTTATCTACAAACCGTAGATAATTCAGACTATTTTACAATCTACAATTATTAGTTGGTTCTCTAAGAATAGTTTTCTAAATATTTTCTCTATTGCATGTGTAAATAGATTGAGTATATTGTATTAGCTTGCCTAACAATCCTATGAATTTTTATTTTGTCAGTTGACATATTTGCCTCCATTTTTACCTGAATGTGTCGTTTTCACAAAGGTTTAAGGAATAAGCACGCACCTGCTACCAAAGTAGGGAAGAAATTCTATGTTACGGTGGGGTCCCGATTAGTAACATTTTTAGGTTGTGATATACCTCCCAGTGTTGTTCCCGATAAGTAAGTGAGTAACCTGTTACTGCTTTGTAAAAAAAGACTTATTCAAAACATATTATGCCTATTATTTCACTCTGACATCATTCATGAATTGCAATTTCAACACGCGAAATTTGTATGATATAACAATGTTTTTCAGGGATTATTGTATTCAACGATTTTGTATGGTTTTTAAAGAAACACTTACACGCAAACCAACTGTGTCTTACCATACCTTTTCAAGTACGTTTCTACAACCGTTATCAAAACTATCCAGATGTTTTTGAATTTGTGGCAAATACTTAGTGGACATGTAGCAGGCACGTGCCTTGTACTAAAGTGGGGAAGAATTTCTACGTTGCGCTGGCGCCCCAATCACTAGTATTTTTAAGCCATGAATATATAGCTATTAAGTCCCAGGGTTGTGCCTGCTAAGTGAGCGCATAAAATGCATTTAAAAGATGTTTTAACTATTAATACAGTTAAATATCATGAAAAAAATGTAATTTTTGGAACAGAGAAGAGATAGTTATTGTCTAGCACCGTTTTGCACTGTGTGCTGCATATAGTAAAACGCGAATATAATATCCTAGGAAGCAATTTTATATCATCCATAACAAAATTTTAAAACGTTTTTACACGTACCCCAACCCTGACGTACAATACACTTTCAGGCACGTTTTTGCAATTGCTGCCAAAACCATCGAGATGTTCTTACACTTATCGCAATAAATTATACAGTGTAGCATGTATTTGTAGCACCCACGTCTTTGGGACCAAAGTGGAGAATAATTTCTACGGTGCACTGACGTCCCCATTACACTTTTAATTTTAAATATGTTGCTGTAACATCCCAGATTTGCGCCCGGTAAGAAAAATACTAATTTATTGCTACTTATAACAAATGATGAACGTCGTAGAGTATATCAAACGTATTTGTCTGATATTTTCTGATAACTGATGTAAATAAACATAATCATTTTACTTCAAATACCAACGTCTAATTTTTTGTTTCATGTTTCGCACGTTACAACCATTTTCAAATGCTAAAATGATTATAAATGAGTAAAATGTATCGGTGGTAAATATTCTAAATGGGCAGGGATGGCTCAGTGGTAACAGAGCCAAGCTTTGGATGTTATAGTCCATATGCTTCCCGGTTTGAATCACTCTAAGGTCGGAAATTTTTCTAATTCCTAGGATGATCGGTACTGGCTCCCTCTTCATGTGCGATTGGGGATCAAATTAATGGCACCCTTCGTGTGACGATCATACTAGAGGAGTAACAAGATCATATGCACAAAAATACACCACACACCAGGTGTTAAGCACGGCGCCTTGCCTCACACGAAAGCTGTGGGCCTACAGGAGCTATGAAAGCTTCATAATAATATGTATATATTGTGATGGATTTTGATTCGTAAATTCGGTTAAATTCATTTGATAAAGGATACTAGTACAATTGGCTGATATCTTGGAATTCGGTTCTATTGTGGTCATTAACAAAGGGCAGATCAAGACGCAGATAACTTCTTGCATGGTCTTAAGCACTGCCAAGTTCGTATTCTGCATATACGTGTCACGAAAAGAGACTGTTATTAAAAATACTACTTGAAAAGTATTCTATATTGAATAAAAATGATAGAAAGATGTAACATGCCAAAAGCTTGGATATGAGTTTAGCTGTGGATTATTTCAATTCATATGGAAGTATGCAGCATTAAACGTAGCATTTTGTGAAGATATGTATTTGATAACTGTGAAGTGTGCAAATTGTATAAGAGGCAGCTTTCGGACATGTACATTGCATTTCTTAAATCAGAGCATGGATAAATAGTGGCGCCGTTAAGTTATGAACCTTTTTATAAAATTATTTTACCTGTCAAAATATTATTTTTAAAATTGGATTTTGATCCAAATGCCCATACTGTATTTTTAAGCATTTTTTTGCATCGTTGCTACGTAAATTTGTTGGTTGCTAGATTAGTTGTTTACAAAACAATGAAAGAGAGCGTTCTTTTGAATTTCGGCGAGGATCCACGCTTTTTTGTTGTGTTCCCGAAAATTAATTTAAAACATTATTTATGTTTAATAAAGTAAAAGTTTACTGTCAAGTGTAAATGCGAGTTTCATTAAAAATGAGAGTAAGGTAATACTACTTACCGAATAATATTGAATATAGTGGTTTCTGTATGGAATTCGTCGAATTGGCCGAGTTTCGCGAAACAAGATCTGGATCGCAGCGCAGTTCAAGTGACATTTGGGGTCAAGGACTTTGTAAGAACATCGCTATATTTTCCACACAGAGATTACATCAGAAAGGTAAACGTATTACAGCCTACTTTAGCAAGAAGTACGCGTGCTCCAGAAAAGTTCAAATTCAGCGGAAAGTTATAATTAAACCTGTTCTATTTACACAGAGCATTTATTAGCAATTACTACGTGAAAAGGTTGCAGACGGCTATGACGTGTATACGTTCCGGCAAAAGTTGGCTGCTTATTGATAAATTGTACCAATTGTCCTTTTTCCAGTATAATAGCAAAGCGTAACGGAACCGACTCCTGAGATTCGAGTTACTTGTGCTCTAGAGTTAAACCGTGGAATTTAATTTGCCTATTTTGGCAACAAGTATCTAAAAGTTGTCACCTGGCGCCCAACTTACCTTACGCAAATAAAAATAGAAATTAAAAGATACGATTGCGTAATGCAAGCTGGTCAAATCTATTAAATTTAATTTGATTTGTTTTCACTCTGGCTCGTTTCAAGTATATGTCGAGCCAAACGTAAAAGCTAGTCGTTCACAGAGCAAATCAATATATATATATATATATATATATATATATAAATCTCTTTTCTTTAAATATACGATTGACTTAAATATACAAGAAAAAGACGAAGAATTGCTGTTATTACCTACATGTTTGGATTTTTTGAAATCAATTATCATATAATTTTAATACTTCTGTGGTCAGTTTTTGAACAACCCCTTTGAGGAAACTATTTATCTATTTATTTGCGGTGTTTAAGGTATTTTTTAAATGCTTCTACTTCCATACAGCTATCACTATGATGATGTTAAAATCGCCCTTTTTCCTTTTTAAATTTAAATTTACTATCAATTCAAGTTACTAATTTCAAAAAATAGCATTGCAAATCATAACCTCTCGCTAACGGGAGGATCATTGGCTGTCTATGATTTGTTCTCCGTGTGTAGCTGATAATTTACATTAAATACCTTTGTTATAATTTTTTTTTTTTTTTTTTTTTTT